>JAOTRH010452037.1:0-30319 GCA_034768845.1 Heliamphora exappendiculata | reverse complement strand
AGTGTCCTAGGAATTGGCATATTCCACTAGTACTTTTCCTATCTATCTTACATCCAGGAAAGTCTGCATTAAAATAGCCAAATAATTCAAAGGCTATCCCTTTGTCATTTAGATTGAAAGTATAAACTTTTTTATACTTATGACCTTCAAAAATAACTTTGTTGTCGATTGTAGTTTCAATGATACACTCAGAATAATCAAACACAGTTTTGTAGCATTTGTCACAAAGCAGACTTATGCTTAAAAGATTATATTTCAAATCATCAACAAGCAAAATATTTTCAATAGAAGAGGAATGAGTTTTACTAACACTACCAACTCCTATGACTTTACCCCTGTTATTGTCTCGAAATGTCACAAATCCAAAATCTTTGGATGTGAAAGAGGCAAATATTAACTTGTCACCTGCCATGCGTCTTGAGTAGATACTATCAAGATGCCACTTTCCTTCCTTAAATGAGTACTTGAGACACACCTGCAAGCAAAATTAATTTTTATCTTTTGGTTTCCAATTTTTTTTGGGTCCATTTGAGTTAGTTCTATCGGGATGTGTTCTCTTTGAAACCCAAACTTTTTTAGTTGCAGCAGCATAATTCCTTCTAAATGGACAGTGTATGACGGTGTGTTCATGTTCATAGCAGTGAAAACAAGTAACATGAGAATAATTAGAAGATGTTTCAACAAAAATATTACTTAGCGATTTTTGTTTTCTTTTAGGTTGATAGCCTATGCTAGCTTTGTCAGTTAAAACTAGATTTTCTATTTTTATTGAAGTGATTTGTTTTAATAGAGAAACTTTTTCTTTTTTAAAGAATCAACTTCAGTAGTTAGTGTAAAAATCATTTTCTTAAGAATAATATTTTTAGCACCAATCTTTCTTAATTCATCATGCATATCTTCAAAGGCAGGTTGAAGTTCTTTTAAAGAAAAAAATTCATTATTTACCTCACTTTCTTCTTTGGCCATGAGGCACAAGTTGGCAACTTTATTTTCTTCCCTTTCTTATCTGAGCTGCTATCACTTTCTCCTCATGCAACTAAATTGCTTTCTTGTATCCCTTCTTGTAGCGTTGTTTGAGTTAGGGACAGTCAGCCTTCAAATGGCCTGGTTTTTTGCACTCGAAACAAATGATTTCATCTTTCTTGTGGCTGGTGTCACCTTTTTTTGTTGTTGCTGGTTTCACTCTTGTGACCTTTTCTTTTGAAGAATTTTCTTCCTCCTTGTTTTTTGTTTCTTAGAAACCTTTTGAACTTTCTGATGATAAGAGCAATATCCTCATTCTCATCACTTGAGGTTCCTTCTTCAGTTTCTTTCTCTGGGATGGATGATTTGAAGGTTATTCCCTCACTTTTCTTTTTTATCTTTTTCATCATCCATTTTGAGGTTCATCTCATGAATCATGAGTGACCTAAACAGCTTCTCTAAGTTGAGAGTGGTGAGATCTTTGACCTCTTAGATGGCTCTCACCTTGGTTTTTTAATTATTAGGCATACACCTGAGAATCTTTCTAATCATATCTGTATTTGTATACACTTTACCAAAAAATTTTAGTCAATTAATAATATCAGTAAATCTAGTAAATATTTCAAAAATGGATTCATCCTGCTTCATCTAGAAAAGTTCATAGTTATGGACAAGTAAGCTAATCTTAGATTATTTGACTTGGTTGGTTCTCTTATGGGTAACCTCTAGTCTATTCCATATTTCTTTAGCTGTAGCACGGTAGAGATTCTATTGAATTCATTGGCATTCTTCTATATTTCTCTTATGTTTATCTCAGTCTACTCATTTTTAGGCTTAGAGATAGTTACCCTTTCAACCACTTTGGTAGGCCTTCTAGAACCATTTATGATGACCATCCATAGGTCATAGTCAACAACCTAGATGTAGATTCTCATCCCGACTTTTCAATAATTATAGTTTGTTCTATTGAACAAATGAGGTCTATTGGTGAACTGACCCTTAGGTTATATTGGTCTAATACTAGTTGTCATGAATCCTCTTAAACTGTTAATTCACTAAGCAAGAGACCTGCTCAGATACCAATTGTTAGTACTAGGCAACCCAAGTGGGGGTTAAAAAATCTCGTTTACAAAGTGATTTGCACTAAACGATTTGATTAAATAAGCTAAACGCTACAAAAAAAAATTTTAAAAACAACCAACCACACAAGCAGATAAATAAACCAATCACAATCATACATCAGACGTCGATTTTTACGTGAAAAATTCTAAACTGGATAAAATCACGAGACCACACCGGGTTTATAAAATCAAACACTCTTAAATGTTAGTTACAAGAGAATCTTACAAACCGACGTTGTACCCACAATTAAATGTTTGAAAGCCTACTCATGCCGAATCTAAGTACACCAACTCCTGTACTTGACCGCCGTTGGAACCCACCACCAGACTTCAACACTTGAGAATCTTTTCAAGCGACTCTACGAACACGAACATATCGTTGAAGGTTTGATTGACTTGATGATTTACTTGATTGAACGAAAGCTAATGAATCATCAAGCTGTTGTAGACTAACTTGCGAGTATGTAGACTAGCTTACAAGTGTGTAGACTGGCTTCAAAGGCTCCTGTGGCGGCTAGGGCTTTGTAAAAAATAATAATAAGGAGGCACCTATAACAAGAAGCCCTAGCTGCCTATTTATATTAAACTGTCAAACCCTAACTGCTGCTGCTTTAAAATCTGTCTCATCGAGGATCGCTCGATCGGTCTATTCATTGCTCGAGCGGTGAGGCCTGCACTGGAGTTATTTTGTTGCAGAATATAATATACCGAGAGGTGTAATAGACCGCTTGAGCGGTCTGTCGGGGGGTCTGATATCGTAGTTTATTTTTTGATATTTTCTGCTCCATTTGCGTAGCCCTGCAATATTAAAATCATAAATCCAAAAGAACAAGTGTCAAAATATCAATGAATTAAATAAATAATTTGAATAAGCATTTGTTACAGATTTGCCAAATAAAAAACGAATTAGATCGATGCCAAAATCTGTAATAATCTCCCCATTTGACAATTCTGTGACAAAACCCAATAAGCCAACTAATCCAATTAAACAACCTAACAAAACGAAACAAACAAACAAAAATACGACTCCACACAAACAAAAACTTTTATGCAAAAAACCCCCCCTCAAACTTAACTCACACTAAAACTATTAAAAAAAATTACTTCTCCCCAAATTTAACACTCTCCTCCTTTTTATTACGAATTGACAACTAAAAAAAAAACGAACAAATCTTTTTGAGTAGGAAACAAGATTAAAGAACAAGTACAAGTTTCAGACATATTTGCATTCACTTAAAATCACAAAATCTAATCAAAGTGATTAAAACACAAACAGATTCTAAGATACCCTATATTCATATATGAACGAACACAATCAGAGAAGATTCTATATGAAAAAAGTGTGTGTGTGACTTAAAATATTTCAAGATTTCAAGATCAAAACCTATATGAGATCTATATACCCGAGTCACATTTATTTATTAGAAATCAAGAATGTCACAAAGTCAAACCAACTTTGACCCAATTTACTTTAAAAGTTAGCTCCCCCTCAATCAAAGACTGCAAACTTCTTTTTTTTTTATTTTTTTTTATTTTATACTTTCATAGGGGCTTTCAAACTAGTACGATCGAAAAAGCAAGTTTCCCATAGGTAGCCATTTGCTAGGAAAATTTTAGCACAAAAAACAAGGTGGCTGCACACTAGTACGTATGAAAAGACAAGGTCCGCATAGGTAGCTATTTTCTCAAGCCAAACTTACAGAACTAAAAGAATGAGGGAGTGTAAACATTAAGTTCAAGTGGGTGGCCACTATGTGGTTATTTTGTGAAATCTTTAGACAACTGAACGATAAAAGAGACCTATAAAAAAATTCCAAGTGCGAAAGATCCTTGTATCTATCAAATGATCAAGTGGTGTACAGAATAGACTTACCTCTAAAAACGTACTATCCACTACAAACTAAATTACCCAAAAAAAAGTGGTAGTTAATCTCAAAGCCTATGTTATGAGATTTCAGTCAAATGAAATAATGCACAGAAAAAGTACTCAACCCTTAATAAAGTCCGCCATAATTTGTTTTTATTTAAATAACGACAAAAAGAAAACTAAAAACTCAAACACACAAAATAAAAAAAATAAGACTCAAAACAAACTAGGGACTACGACTAGCTAAAAAGTTGTCAAAATCACTCTTTCTGACCCAAATTTTCTTGAGTTTCAAAGGCACATGGTCTGGGATGGAAATCTGACTTTTTCTAGGTTGTTGTGGCATGTCAAATTTGAGTCTATATGTTCAAGCAATTTAGTGCAGTGAGGTCTGATGTGTCCCTTTATACCACAGTAATGACAAATAGGCACAAAAAATGTATTCCTATTCAATTTCATGCAGTTGGGACGTGTATGACCAATAACACCACAATGATGACAAGTATAAACAAATTTAGCATTCCTTAACTCACCATGTACAATGGTGGTTCTACCTATCTGATTCTTCCATTTTTCATTTGTTTTAGCTGAAAAAATTGCAGATGTTCTTTTTGAGCCACTTTCTGCTTTCAAAAACTTTGGTGCAGATTCAGGTTGAATTGACTGACCACTTTTTTCTTTTTCTTTTATCGAGTTGCTTGAAGAAGCACCAATAAAGCCTAGTCTACACATATCTTTCACAGCCTTCTGTACCTAAAGTATGTCATCCAAAGCCATGGTGCCTGCATTCAATTTCTTAAAAGTAGATTAAGCATTTAACAGATCGTTTTCAAATTTAATCAATTTTAATTTAAGATCAATTTTTAACTCAACACAAACAAGCAAATCTTTTTCAAGAAATTCAATCCTAGTTTGTCTAGTTTGACACACTTCAGACAAGTTATTTTTCTCTTTTTCACAATTTGTAAGTTTTTCACACAAAATCTCCATGTCTGATTTTAATTTCACAATCAGGTCTTGAGCTTCAGTTAGCTCTTGTTTGACACTGTCTTTTTCTTTTTCACACAATTTATATTTTTAACCAGTTTTACATTTTTTTTGGTCAACTTAAAACACTCTTTATAAAGCTTATCATAAGCTTGTTGAAGAGTTTCATCATCCTCAGAATTACTGTCCGTTTCACATTCTTATTTTTCAGAATTATTTATACAATTTTCATTTTCAGACTCAATAGACTCCTCTTGGACGAAGCAACAAAAGCAACAATTTCACCATCATCATAATCAGATTCTTTCTCATCACTCGTGTCGGGTTCACTTTCATCATCCCAAGTGACTGTGAATTCTTTCTGTTTCTTTCTAAGAAGGTTCGGGCATTCTTTAGCCATATGTCTATATCATTTGCATTCATAGCATTGGATTTAAAAAATTTGGCCTTTCGACCCTCTTTTAATAAAATTGAACATATTTTTAGTTTTGTCTTTACCGTGCTTCTTTTGTGATTTTTTTCTCCTAATTAGGTTTTTTAATTTTCAAAAACTTTTTAAATTTTTTCACAAAAATAGCCATCATCTCAGGGTCTAAATCAGCATCAGATTCACTGGCAGAACCTTGAGCTGAAGTGAAAGCTAAATTTTTTGAAACCTTTTTTGTTTTGAAAACTTAGTTCATATGTTTGCAGGTTTCCAACTAAATCTTCAACAGAAATGGAATCGATGTCTTTGCCCTATTCTATTGCTGTGACTTTTGGTTGACAACGTTCAGGTAAAGATCTAAGAATTTTTTGAATGATTTTAGACGTTGAAATTGTTTCACCAAGATTAAACGAGGTATTCACAATATCACTTAATTTTGCGTAAAAATCGTCAAAATTTTCATCGTCTTTCATACGTAGAGTTTCAAAATTTGTTGTGAGACGTTGAAGTTGTGAGATTTTTACGGTATCAGTCCCTTCGTGAGTGATTTGAAGATTATATTCCATACTTTTTTAGCCAAGTCACACGTACTAATTTTACGAAACTCATCTTGTGTGACTCCACTAAAGATAGCATTTATAACTTTTCTATTCTAGCCTGCATCCTCAAAATTAGCTCTGTCCCATTTAGTCACGGACTTAGAGACGATTTCTCAATCAACAATACTAGTGGGAGGCTTGTAACCCTCAACAACAGAAATCTAAACTCTTTCGTCAATAGATTTTAAAAAGGCTCTCATCTTAACTTTTTAAAAGGAATAATTATAACCGTCAAGTAGTGGTGGTCTATCGATCGAAACGCCTTCTCTAAGAAAATTCATTTATTGCAAATCAGTAAATGGATCACACAAAAAAAAATTTAAAACATTTTTTGTGACCTGCTTTGATACCAATTGAAAAATTCCGTTTACCAACTGATTTGCACTAAACGGTTTGATTAAATAAGCTAAACACTGCAAAAAAAAAAACTTAAAAACAACCAACCACACAAGCAGATAAATAAACCAATCACAATCATACATGAGACAGTGATTTTTACGTAAAAAATCTCAAACTGGGTACAAATCACGAGACCACACCGGGACTAGAAAATCAAACACTATTAAATGTTGGTTACAAGAGAATCTTACAAACCAATGTTGTACCCACAAACCAAATGTTTGAAAACCTACTCCTGCTAAATTCACGTGCATCAACTCCTGTGCTTGACCGCCGCTGGAACCCACCATTGGACTTTAACACTTAAGAATTCTCTCAAGCAACTCTATGAACACGAAAAGATCGTTGAAGGAGACACCTATAACAAGAAGCCTTAGCCGCCTATTTATATTAAACTGCCAAACCCTAGCTGTTACTGCTTTAAAATCAGTCTCGTCGAGGACCGCTCGATCGGTCTATTCATCGCTCGAGCGGTGAAACCTGTACTGCAGTTATTTTGTTGTAGAATATAATATACCGAGAGGTGTAATAGACTGCTCGATGGACCGCTTGAGCGGTCTGTCAGGCAGTCTGATACCGCGGGCTATTTTTTGATATTTTTTGCTCCGTTTGCGTAACCCTGTAATATTAAAATTATAACTCCAAAAGAACAAGTGTCAAAATATCAATGAATTAAATAAATAATTTGAATAAGCATTTGTCACAGATTTTTCAAATAAAAAACGAATTGGACCGATGCCAAAATCTATAATAGGTGTGAATTAAATTTTAAAACAATAATAACAATTTTAAAATATTTGAAAAACTTTTTTGTTTTCACAAAACGAATGTGGCAATAAGCAAGAGTAAAAGTGCAGCAGTGAAATTAAATATGTAAGAGAGAAAATTTTGAACAAGACAATAAGATTTTATAGTGGTTTAGCTTCTTCAAATCATACATCTACTCCTTAAGACTTTCTTTGAAAATTTGCACTATGAACGAACGCCTTACAGGAGCATTTAAAATCCTTTACAGCTTTGAAGGTGTTTCACAAACAATCTTGTTTTCTAAACACTCTTCACCTCTTTTTTAAGAAGTACATCACATTATCTTAAAGGATTACAAGGATGATTCACCCTGTACAATAAATGAAATAGAATGAGGGATTCACTCACAATCACTTCTTATATTAATTTGATAATAAATGAGCAAGGGAGTGAGAGATTTAGGGCTAGAGGAGTAAATGAACTTTTAATGATCAAGAGAAGATTTTTTGCCTTTCAATGCATTCAAAAGAATAGTAATGTAGAAATTCAAAACTCTGAAATTTAATCTTTTTATTACCCATTGAAATAAATGATCGCTGATAGTTGATGGAGGCAATTAATACTCTGAAAATATTACCGTTTAAACCAGCGTTATTTTTAAATCCATCACAAGTGTCAACACAAGTTGGTCTTAGTCTTGGTTTTTGGACAAAAGTGTCGACTCATTCTTCCTGAGGTGTCAACCAAACTTTTGGATTTTCAGCACCCACGCCTTGGTGTTGACTCATGGTAAATTTGGTGTTAACTCTTCTATTACTACAATTTCCACCTTGAAGCTTTGTGTCGACTCATATCAAGTTGGTGTCGACTCAAGGCTTTATATCTACTCTGGTGTCGACTCCTGTCTTCGTTGGTGTCGACTCAATTGAGAGACTTTAGCTACTGAAATTTCGGTATCAACACTCCTCATCTTTGGTGTCAACTTAGCCAATCGACTTTGGCTATTGAAAAATAGGTGTCGACACTTGTCTGCTTTGGTGTTGACCCAACCAAATGTCTTTAGCTACTAGAATTTCGGTGTCGACCATTTTCTTCTTTGGTGTCAACCCAAACTTTTGGTTTTCTGAGGATGCCTTTGGTGTCGACTCATCTATTTGTTGGTGTCGACACATATAGGTTAGAGTTCGGGGGATCACTTGATGTCTTGGTGTTGACTCATTGCATCGTTGGTGTCGACACACTTTGAGTTGACCGAATAGTATCTGGGTGTTAACTCATTTCATCTTTGGTGTCGACACAACAGAGTTGTCAGGATGGTATCTTGGTGTCGACTCATTTCGTCTTTGGCGTCGACACAAGAATTAGGAGGTCCAGAGAATCATTTGGTGTCAAGTCATGTGTGCATTGGTGTCGACACAAGTTGATTTCCGTCAAGGTGCTAAAGTGTCGACTCATGTGTATGTTGGTGTCGATTAAACTTATTATTCAATCCTTGATTTGATGTCAACACAGGTTGTATCTAGTGTCGACTCCTCTTGGATCTCGGTCCAATATTGACGGATTCAACACAATCGATCATTTGTGTCAACACAAAATGTTATTTTGAAACATCTGAAGCAAAGCGTTAGAGGTGTCGACCCTAAATCTTTATGGTGTTGACACGGTTGAGTTTGTCAAGCTGCTTTACTTGTAAAGTGTCGACCCAAAAATCAATTGGTGTTGGCACAAAAATTTTGTACAAGAACTCTAAGTGTCAACTCATTTAACACTAAGTATCAGCACAAAAGGCATATGGTGTTAACAGATTAGCGTGCAGTGTCGATTTAATTTTTTTGAAAAGTATTTAAATTAATATCTTTTAAACTTTTAATTAAAAAATATAATTTAATAAAATCATCAAAAGCTTATAAAATGCCTTTGAGTTAACATCTTCGTTATTTGAGTATGGGGAAGTGACATATATATATACCTAAACATGCTTAGCCCTGTATCCATGTGCTTATATATTACATATTTATATAGTTGTACCGATAAACCCATTAATTACTATACTATCACTCAGCCAATTCCCAGATCTGTTCTGATTTTTTTTTTCAGTTCATTTATTTCTATTAACTTATTATTTTCCTCAATCGAACATATATTTACAAGAAGAAAAAATAAATAAATGATGAGAAGGAAAGTGAAAAAGAGAAAAGGGATTGATTCCTATCATGACTAACCCAAAAAACTAAGCAATCTATTCTTCTCAAAGTCCAACCGCCTCATTCTTCTTTCACAATCGAGTTTTGTATCTCTTTTTTTCTTTTTCTTTTTTAATCTCAAAATAACTATTCTAGGGTTTGTATATGCTCACCATAACGACATATATATAGATAATCAATTTACCTAATCATAATATCTCTAGTACTCCTTTAATATATATATCTTATGGGATTTTTATACTCTTTATATATATATATATATATATATATATGTGTGTACTATTGTAATAAGAAAACTGCTCATGAAGTTGTGACTTTTTGATGTACCAAAAATGTCCTCAAAATAATTTAATATTTTCACTATTCATACTTTTTTTTTATAAAACAGTTGAAAAGATTAAAAAGATAAAAATAACTACCACAAAATCTCAACATTCTATGGTTTTAACATGATTCACGCAGTGCGTGGGCACAACTATATATATATATATATATATATATATTAATTTATCAAATTTTAATAGATTTTGGACTCTTTTCAATGTAAATCTTATGGAAGCAAAATCTTAATAGATTTAGATCTTTTTTATTATTATCATTATTATTATTATTATTATAGGAACCCAACACAGCCAAGCTGTTGAATCTTAATTCATTCAGAAATTTATGAGTTCAAGAGTTTAACCTATTTTGTAATTATTAGGTGTGTAAAACTTGGTTATTTTGGAGATCGGACGGATAACCCGACTCATTTTAGTATTATAGTAAAAATTATTTTTATATGTTAAAAATCGCTGTAACTCTATGGATATAATCCTAATTTTAGGTTAATATCATATAATCGTGTTATATATATATATATATATATATATATATATATATACCGTCAATCCACTGTGGAACGAATGAAGGCTTGCCAGATTTCAATGAGGAAGAAAAAAAAAAAACACGGCGGTGTTGACGAGGGTGTTTAAGCAGGAAATAATTATAAACTAACATATTAAGCAAGAACCTGACGAGGGTGTTTATTTCTTACTTTACGAAATAAGAAATAATTAAGCAGGAACCTGACCAACTAAATTGTTTTGGTTTAGAAGCTAATGAGCGTGTTTAACAAAGCTTTTTTTTATTAATTTTTAATTTTTTATTATTAATTTTAATAATAAATTATAATTTTTTTTAAATAATTATAATTTCTATTACAAATTATAACTATTTTTTTATTTTAATTATAAAATAACATATTTATCAAATATTTATAATTTTTACTATAACTAATAATTTAAAAGTTATTTCAACTATTACAAACACCGTCAAGTGAGGATGACATATTTATGAGTGATTTATCACTATTTCTCTGTATAAAATACATACAGTTTAATAATATTAATAAAGAAAATGCAAATTCATAAAAAGTTGTAAATGATCTTCCTTGATTCCTGTGAGAAGGCTTCCCATCTAAGTTGTCTCCTTTATTATATATTAAAGAGTAAGTTTAGTACAAAACATCTTCAAATAATGAAAGAAAAGGCCCAACTCCCAACCAACCGTGTCGCGCAAGCAACAGAGCCTGGGAAATACACAGCTTACTTGCAACCCAAACTTTCGCAGATTTTGTTTTCTTTTCATTATTTATAATAAATATAAAATGTATTCTTATTTAATTCTATAAATGAAAAAACATGTTCTATTGGTACATGGCCTTGTTTGGGCTCAATTATTTCTTATTTTTTTGTATTTTGCGAACTTCTTAATCTTTTTTACTATGGCCTCATTTGGCAACATGACTTTTTAAGTTAAATTCTTTTGTTTAAAGTGAGATTGGTGAACAGTAAAGTTGATTTTATGCTAAAATGCAATAAATTAAAAAATTTAACTTAAAATAAATTTAAGTCAAAAGAGTTTTAAGTCAGACAAAAATTATTATAATATTTTAAAATTTATTTGTACGTAATTCTATATTCAATATGGATCATATTTGAAAGATTTTAACAAATAAATTTTAAATATATATATTTTTATAACAAATAGTTGTGTAATAAAAATTATATTTTTGAAAAATATATAAAATTATATATTTTACGTAAAAAGCAAAAAGACTACAAGGCTAAAAACGTTTGAATTCCCAAATCAAACTTTGTGATTTTTTTGGCTCTAAAGAAAAAGGTAAAAAGACAAAAGGTAAAAAGTTTGATTTTAAGCCATTTGCTAAACAAGGTTTAAATCTTTTAATATTTTTGAATTGTCTCCGTGATGGGAGTCGAAAAAGTAAAAAAATTTTAATAAAAAAAAAAACTTTACAAAAAACAAAAATAAGTAATATAAAATTTAATTTATTAATTTATTTTGAATTTTTTGAACTAAGTATTTATATTTTTATAAAAATAATTATCTTTTTATCTTGTCTTAATAAAAAAATATTAAAAAATATAATAATTTGACTAAATATTTAAAAAAATTTACTAAACATAACTTCAAAATTTTAAAAATAAATTAACCAAAATTTTTAAAAATTTTAAAAAATAAAAATAAAATAAAACCCACAAAATTAGGTCAAAGGAGGCAATGATCTATTGTTTACTTTCCCACGCATAGAGTACAGACTAGAGAGAGAGAGAGAGAGAGAGAGAGAGAGAGAGAGAGGTATAAATCAACTTCTGTTTGGGGCTGTTTATTTGTCCGGATATAAATTAAAAAATATAAAATATTATTAAATATAAAGTTAGATATAAAATAAATAAATATAACATTAAATATGTTATAATTAAATATATACATATACTATATTTGTTTTTATGATAAATATAAATAGATATAAATTTATAAAATATAGATAAAATATAATTTTTTTATTTATCCTCATAAAAATTTAATTATACATTTAAATATCAAATATTTAACAAAATAAATAATATAAATAATTATGCTTAACAAAAGAAATAATATCTATCCAAACACAACGGGTAAATTAGCCGAGGTAGGGTATCAACAACCCCGCCCTCTGTCATACCATATCCTGGGATATGCATGTGTTTTGGATTGATGAATTTATAAACCCTATTGAATATTATATTCAATCCTATATTTATATGTATCAAACAAACAGACCCTAAGGCCTTGTTTAGTTGTGAGATTAAGACTTAAAATTAGATTATTTCACTAATAATTTTATATATAGATATATTTGACAATAATTTGAAGGGATTAAAAAAACTCAACTAACTTAATACCCTTTGTAAGAGACTATTTTAAATTCATAGGAGGGATAAGTTGGTTAGTCTACGGCCTATTGTAATTAATTTTTTATATGAAAAAATTTAATTTTATTAAAATCATATCAAATCAAATAATGTATTATTTATTCATAAATTATTCTATTTTCAACCAAATATTATTCGATATAAAAAAATATTATATTAATAATTAAAATATACTAATTATTCTATAAATAAATCCTTCAATCAAACCAGCCCTAAAGCTTAGAGTCACTCATATTCTAAAGAAAATAATGCCTAAGTGGTTTAAATGCGGAAGAAATCAATAATTATAATAGGATTACATATAGTAGAATCATTTCTCTTATGTTTATTAGCTTGTATGGGATAAATATAATTGAATTAAAAAATATAATTAGTTTTACGGTTGAATTTTAATAAAAAATAGTCCAAAAAAGTCTAATTCAGACAATTCTATCAGTCTCTGATAATACTGATCTCCTTAATAGTATCACATATTATGTGTAAATTAATTGTCAAAGTTTCTTATAAGGTCGTTCTCGTTTTCACTACTCAGTTCAACAAACATGTTTTCTATTGAATTTAATTGATTCATATTAGATAATTAGATTTTATCTTCCTAAAATATGGTTATATTATTTCTCAAAATATTTCCTCCAAATTTTGTTTTTAGATTTTATCTCCCAATTTTATCTCTCCAAAATCTAGTTATATTATCTCTTAAAATATTATCTCCAAATTTTATTGTAAATTTTTTCCCTCTAGATTTTATCTTTTCAAAATCTAGTTTTATTATCTCTCAAAATATTCTCTCCAAATTTTGTTGTATTTGATTTTCAAACAACTTGTAACTTTCCTATATATATATATATATTGTGATAAATGAAACAGAGCAAAATATAGTTTTTCTTCTTTCTTCGTCAACCTCCTATATGTTCTTCCAGCAAATGCATCAATGCTAATATCAAACCTCAGTTCATTGATTACAGTGCGATTGGATTCAAAGAAGTATGCTATATGGAAAAAGCAAATCTAAAACGTTCTTTGAGCAACTGGACTTTTCTAATACAACGACCAGTCTCAAGTAATTCCTTCTGTAACAATAATTGATTCTGATACATTCTTTGGCACAAACGTAAACGTTTGGGTCATCCTTCTTCTAGAAAGCTTTCTCATATACTGTCTACACTAAAATGTTCATATATCAAATAAAACTCCATCTCCTGTGTGAACACTGTTGTATTGCTAAGAGCCATAGATTTCATACTGAAATCTTCTTCATCTGTTATTAAGCCTCTTAGTCTTATAGATAGTGATGTATGGGGACCCTTGTCCAATATAAATTCCAAATTCAAATACTATGCTTTGTTTGTGGATGATTTCAGTAAGTTTACTTGGCTATATCCTTTAACCTACAAATGTGAACTGTTTGACAAATTTATAGAATTCAAAGCCTTAGTAGAAAAACAATTTGATAGTGATATCAAAACTTTTCGGAGTGAGGGAAGAGGTGAGTTTGTTAATAAAATGTTCAAAACTTTCTTTAACTTCTCAAGGGATTAACCACCAAATCTCATGTCCCCGTACTCTGTCACAAAATGGAGCTTCCGAAAGAAAGCACAGACATTTGGTTGACATAGCTACTGACTTGCTGTATCACAGTAAAGCCCCACTCACTTTTTGGTTTGAAGCCTTAGCCACCTCTGCTTTCTTGATTAATTGTTTACCAAGTTCCCAACTACGAAAATAATAAAAGCCCTTTTGAGAATGTTGTTTCATCCAATACCAAATTATACATTTTTCATAATATTTGGCTATCGTTGCTTCCCTTGTTTGAAACCTTATCAATCTCATAGATTTGCACCTAAATCAATATCTTGTGTCTTTCTTAGCTATCATTCTTATGCCAAAGGATACCGGTGTCTTGACCCTTTCACTGGTAGGATTTACTTACCCAGGCAAGTTATTTTTGATGAACATTTCTTCCAATTTCAGGACTTTACTATTAACACTCTGCTAAGTCTTTGGACAAAACCTCAGTTTTGTGGCCTTCAACTGCCTTTTCTCACTCTCAGCACCCACTTACTACTTTGCAGTCTAGCTCCCATTCTCAGTTCAGTACTACCTCAAGTCCTAATATGATTTATTCTACTCTTTCTTCCTCCTCATCTCCCATTTTATCATCTCCACCAGCCTATCTCTTTAACTATGTAAGAATATTCCGTATATTTGATTATATTCTAATTTGATTATATTTTTTGTATTTATTGTATTTTTTTTCTTGTTTAGTTCTATTCGTCTATAAATATACCATATATTGTACAATTTTTATACACAGAAAATATACCGTTATTTTTTTCTTCTTTCTCTCAATTTTTACATGCTATCATAGCTACAATTTTGTGGCACGTAGTACTCCGCCGCCGTCTGCCACTTTCGCCGTCTGCCAACTGATTGCTTCAGCCTCAACCAAATCCATCAGATTTGGCCTCCCCTCGCGCCGTCAACGCCACAATTGGTATCTCCTGTCGCGGCCATCAACCGTGATCCTCCCCTCGCACTGAAGTCGCCACAGTGGGTGTCTCCCTCCCTCATCGAATTTCGCCGCCGCCGCTGTCCGTTGCTTCACCGCTTCTTGGCGACTCCATCGCCACCGCCGCCATTGGCCTGAGTCGCCAACAACCGCTGGCACAGCTTCACCGCCTTCGTGTCGCCGCCGCTTGCCACCGTCGCCGCCTGCCGTCGCCGCCTGCAGAACCGCCGCCTTCCATCAGAAGGCTGAAACCCTAACTTGCTGTTTCCCTTCTGCTGCGCTGCAAGCCAACAACCATCCTTTTCTTTTAAACCAAAACCTGCTTGTTTTTTGCTAAAGCCCAAATTGCTTTTTAAGCCCAAATCCAACCATCCTTTTCTTTTAAGCCCAAACTTTTTTTTTTAATCCCAATTTGCTTTTGAAGCCCTAACCCAACCCAGCCTTTTATTCCTATATATATATATATATATATATATATATATTGGTCTCTATTTATTCTTTTAAAAAAAAATCTCAGTCAGCATCGACTATCGATTCCATTATCCGTCCTATTAATGTTATATTGGATGGATCAAATTATAATATATTGGCTCAGAACATGGAGATTTTCTTGAAAGGGCGTCGATTATGGCGCTATGTGACTGGAGCCATTCTTGAACTCGTTCAGACCAGCAGTGAGACGAAGGAGGCATTTGCTACTCGTCTTGAAGATTGGGACAGTATTCACTACAAGATTCTGTCTTGGCTCATCAACACATCTGTTCCATCCATCAACAGTATTCTTCCAAAACTTGGTAATGCTACCATTGCTTGGGATTTTCTAGCTAATCGATACAATTGCACCTATGATACCTCTTTAAAATTTTAACTGGAAGCTAAACTTTATCAGATGCGTCAGGAACCCGATCAGTCTATTGCTGATTTCTACTCCTAGGCCAATCATATTTGGAAACAATTATCTACTGCAGATGCACAGCTCGAATGCTCTAAAGACATTCAAAAGTTTGCTGCTTAGCTTGATCGACGGAAGTTTATGCACTTTATGATGGCTCTTCGGGACGATTTTGAATATACTCGAGCCTCCATTCTTCATCGCCAACCACTTCTAACTTTGGATGCTGCAGTTTCTGAACTTATATCTGAAGAGACTCGTCGTTCCACTATGAAGTTGCACTCTTCTAATATGGTTCTTGCCACTGCTACTCGTGGTCCTTTCTCGTCTTCCACTGGGCGTTAATCTAAGACTGGCTTTTGCAAGTGGTGTAAACGCAATGGTCATACCATTGACGAATGTCGCAAGTTCAAGTCGTATCAGCAGAAACAAGCTTCCCAACAAACAGCTGCAGTTGCTTCCTCTACTTCATCTACATTCGAGTCTTCCTCGTCCACTTCTCTCACTGCAGCTGACGTGAAGGATTTAATTCACCAGGTTTTGTCCCAATCCTTTACTTCCTTATCCGTCACCTCAGGTAAATCTCAATACTTTATAGACTTTGCTTACTGCAATCATATGACATCGGATGCCACTATCTTTTCTCGTAAAACTGCTCTTACTCCCAATCCTACCATTTACGCTACCAACGGTTCACATATGCATGTTAGCCATATATGGTCTATTTATACTTCTCACTTGTCTATCAATGATACTTATCTTGTGCCTAAACTATTATTAAATCTTCTTTCTGTTGGTCAACTTTGTGAGTTAGGCCTTAACTTGAAATTCTCTAACAACGGTGTTGATGTACAGGATTCACAGACGGGTCAGCTGCTTGGGACATGCCGTAAAGTTAGACGTCTTTTTGAGCTCACATCCCTGCAGCTTCCTTCCTCCACCACCACTTCCATGGCCGCTGTCACCATCTCTTCCCGTTTGTGGCACTCCCGTCTTGATCATGCTTCACTTCCATGTGTTCAGTTCTTAGCTTCTCAAGGTCACTTAGGTCTTGTTGACTTTCAGTCCTTTGATTGTATTTCATGTCGTCTTGGGAAGCAAACACATTTACCATTTAATAAAAGTGACTCCCTTTCATCTGTACCTTTTGACCTTGTCCACTCTGATATTTGGGGTCCCGCCTCGACTCCAACTGAGCGGGGATCTCGTTATTTTTTTATTTTTGTAGATGATTACAGTCGCTACAATTGAATATATCTTTTACAGCATTGGTCTGAGCTCGCCAATGTTTACCAAAATTTTCATAAAATGGTGTAGACTCAATTTTCCTGTACGATTAAAACTTTTCGTTCCGATAATGCAATGGAATACAAGGACAAGTCATTTCTTTCTATTCTACAGCAAAATGGGACAATCTCTCACCATTCTTGTCCATATACTTCACAACAAAATGGTAAAGCAGAACATAAATATCGTCATATCTTAGATATCGTAAGAGCACTTCTCATTTCTACTTCTCTTCTAGAACGTTTTTGGAGTGAAGCTGCTCGTACTGCGGTCTACACTATCAATCGTGTTCCTTCACCTACTATACATAACACAACTCCATTTGAGCTTCTCCATGATACGACTCCTACCTACTCCTTATTTTGAATTTTTGTATGTGTTTGTTTTGTTACTCTTCCTACACACGAATGCACCAAACTTGAGCCCCGATCTAGACTCTATTGCTTTCTTGGCTATGATCTCACTCAAAAGGTTATCGTTGTTATGATCCCATAGCTAAACGTTTTCGTATTTCTCGTCATGTAGAGTTTTGGGAATATAAGATGTTTACGAGTATTTCTCTCTTTCCCAAATCCTCTTATACTTACACTCTTATCTTTACTAACTCATCTATTGCTTTAGTCTCTGATTCCCCTGCAGATATACTGAGCTCATCAGACGATCCTTCTTTGACCCTTCCTGAGTCATCTAACATTCCTGCTGATGTTCCTAATACATCACCTGCCCCCGAGCCCATCCACGTACCTGCATTCCGTCAATCTACTAGAGTAAGAGCACCTCCTTCTCATCTTCAAGATTATCATTGTTATTATGCTCTTGTTACTCTTCATGAACCTCACAGTTATCGTGAAGCTAGTGCTGACCCCATGTGGCAGCAAGTTATGGCTGATGAATTGGATGCTCTCACCAAAACTCATACTTGGGACCTGGTGAATTTACCTCCTAGGTAGTCTGTAGTTGACTGTAAGTGGGTCTACCAAATTAAGACTCGGTCAGATGGATCAGTGGAACGATACAAAGCTCGTCTTGTTGCAAAGGGTTTCTCCCAAGAGTATGGTATTGACTATGAGGAGACCTTTTCTCCTGTTGCCCGTCTTATCTCTGTTCGATCTCTGCTTGCAATAGCTGCTGTGCGTCATTGGAAACTGTTTCAAATGGATGTCAAAAATGCATTTCTCAATGGTGATCTTACCGTGGAAGTTTATATGCATCCTCCACCTAGTTATGACCATCCTCCTCACACCGTTTGTCGCCTTCGACGTGCTCTCTATGACCTTAAACAAGCTCCACGGGCCTGATTTGCTAAATTCAGTTGTGTTGTTGCTCAGCCGGGCTTTGCTCCTAGTGCCTATGATTCTGCACTCTTTATCCGGTCCACTAATGTTGGTATTATTCTTATTCTTCTCTATGTTGATGACATGATCATTACAGTGAACGACATCTCTAGTATTCGAGATCTTCAGCACTTTTTGAGTAAGAATTTTGAGATGAAGGACTTAGGGCAGCTTTATTATTTTTTTGGTCTTAAGGTTACATCCAGTTCCGATGGTTACTATCTTTCTCAGGTAAAATATGCGTCTGACCTGCTTTCTAAAGTAGGCTTGACTGACAGCAAAACATGCCCTTCTCTGCTTGAGCCTAATGTTAAGTTGCTTGCCACTGATGGTGAATCTCTTCCAGATGCTACTTTGTATAGACAGCTAGTCAGTAGTCTCATCTATCTCACTGTTTCCCGTCCATATATTTCCTATGACGTCCATCTGGTTAGTCAGTTTATGAGTGCTCCCCGCTCTACTCACTACGCTGCTGTTCTACGCATCTTACGGTATGTCAATGGGACTTTGTTTCATAGTCTTCACTTCTCTTCGCACTTATCCCTTGAGCTCTGCTCTTATTCTGATGTTGACTGGGCCGGAGATCCTATCGACCGTCGCTCCACTACAGGCTACTGCTTCTTACTTGACACATCTCTCATTTTTCTTGGCGTAGTAAGAAGTAGACTGTTGCTGCCCGATCTAGCACTAAGGTTGAGTATCGTGCTCTCGCTGATACTGCAACTGAACTTTTATGGTTGCGATGGCTTTTAACAAATATGGGTTCTCTCCAGACGACTAGTTCTCCTCTTTATTGTGATAATCGGAGCGCCATCCAGATTGGTCACAATGATGTCTTTCATGAGCGCACAAAACATATTGAAATTGACTGTCATTTCATCCGACATCACTTTTAGCAGGGCACCCTACATCTTCGATCTGTCTCTTCTGAAGATCAACTTGTCGATCTTTTCACAAAATCTCATTCTCCTGGTCGCCTCTGTGATCTTATCTCCAAACTTCGATTGACTTCGTCGTCTCGCGTTTGAGGGGGGATGTTAGAATATTCGATTATATTCTGATTTGATTATATTTCCTGTATTTATTGTATTTCCTTTCTTGCTTAGTCCTACTCGCCTATAAATAGGCCATATATTGTACAGTTTTTATACGCAGAAAATATATAATTATTTTTTTTCTTCTCAATTTCTACAAACTATACCCATTATACCACGACCTCCAATTCTCTCCCAATATTTAACCACAAATTCTCATCCTATGATTACAAGATCTAAGTCTTCCTCTCAACCCAAGTGTCTTGCTACTATCATTCAACCAAATGAACCAAAATCTGTCTCTAAAGATCTCAAATCCCCCAAATGGGCTGCAGCAATGCAAGTTGAGTATCAAGCCTTATAGCATTAACATACTTGGTCCCCTGTACAACCTATAGACACTCCAATTTGACTAAGCCAAATCTTAGGCAATCGTCTCAAATGCTCTCCAATGACGAAAATATAAAAATTGTGCTCAAAGATACTCCCAAGTAAGTAAAGTCAGGAATTCAGTTCAAAACTCAAGAAACCACAAAAAACTTTCAGGCCGCAACATCCATGATCCTTACAGCCTCCACCTTTTTCAAAACCCTACAACAAGTCATGTTCTTACTCTTATGGCTGCCACCTTTTTGTAATTCTAGAACAGGTTGCGACATCCGTTTGTCACGGTCGCTACCTTTTTGAACCCTAAACCTAACCACGACCTTTGAAAGTCATGGCCTTCACTGTTCGTACAAATAAAGGACGCGGCCTGCACTTTTTTTACAATAAAGATCATGGCCACGAGTTTGACATCTTTTTGAATAGGTGGTAGCATTCTAGAGTATGTTTGTGTTGCCTCCTTGCCTATAAATAGGCGTCCATTTCCACAGAAAACAAGAAGAGTAATACTTGGACACTGATACTCTACTAAATTTGATTTTTGCCCAATATTCTTATACACCCGATACTCATATTCTCGATACTCTAAGACCTCGTTCGTGACTTTGCTTGCACCGATGAGGCCTTGGAGTGCGAATCACTTGGCGATATTCAACTCGCACATCCGAGAGGGTATTTGAGGCGGTTATCTACGTGAGGTAACCCTAGGGAAACAGTGACATTTCTTTAAACCCTCACATTCTTTCTCCTAAGGGTGTCACGATTAAGGTTCTATTCGTTATTTCATTTCTCTTATTTAATCTATTCGTATCAAAGCATGTTTATATAAGTTCTTTTCCTAAACAGTATGTCTGTAACTTACTGTAATGTATAGAACAGTATATCTCAATCCATTTTTGTATTCACTGGTACATTGGACACATGAAAAAATCTCTCTGGTTTTAAAAACTTAACGGCCGTAACCTTTAGTTGTCAGGGTCGTGAGTTATTTTGACCATATTATTATGGCCGCTCTTATTTGCTTTTGGCTGCAACTTTTTTCTTATTTTTATCACGGTCACAACATTCAGTTGCTACGGCTGTGAACTTTTTGTGAGATCAGTAGCATGAAAACAATATTTTAAGCCTTCTATTATCAATTTTTAATATTTTGAATATTCTGTTTCTTGATAAATGTTACAATTAGGGATAATGGATGGTAGATCTAGCCTTAACAAAGTGGGCTACGATCTCTATCGAGTATATCCCACCCATCTGGGGTCTCTTTTGGACCTTACATATTGAACACCCCTTTTGGACCTTAATATACCTTGGCTGCAACCTCTGGTTGTTACGGCCGCGACTTTCTGCATCTCCTTTTCTCGTGGCTACCTTATATTTTGTCACGGTCACAATAATATTTACTACGATCGTGAGTTTTATGTATGCCCAGTAACTTAAAAATAGTGTTTGAATCCCTTTTGTTCTTTTTGTACAGTTTGTATATAACATGCTAGAGACAGAAACTCTATTGCATGACCCCTAGGCCTTTTCTTGTTTTGTTTGACCTTTTATCACATGTTTTTCGCTTTGTTTTAGTTAAACAATATGTGTGGCATCTTAGAAATTATAACCAAGTTGCATGAACCTTAGGACTGTAGTTAGGACTTTTTTCTTCTTTGATTGCTTTTGTATGAACACTCTTTAACCTTCTATTCTGTTGAAAGCAAAACTATCAAGATTATTATTTTTGTAAACGATTTTTTGTAAAAGATTAACTGGAAGGGCAAACGCCAAAACAGGTTCTAAATAAAATTTTTGACGTTGAACGATCAAATTTAAAACCCGTGCAACCAAAGTTAATTTAGAAGTATACCTTTTTATCAGTTAAATCTTCAACTACGTTTTTTATTCTGAGTTGAAACTCCTGTCAGACCTTCTACTGTATTTTCTTATGCGATTCCCGAACGTAGTGTGGGTTACAGACTATCGAGAACTCATACCGGCAGAACCTAGATAGATTTAGTCTTTAAGACAAGTTATAAAA
Organism: Heliamphora exappendiculata; assembly: GCA_034768845.1. Classification (NCBI taxonomy): domain Eukaryota; kingdom Viridiplantae; phylum Streptophyta; class Magnoliopsida; order Ericales; family Sarraceniaceae; genus Heliamphora; species Heliamphora exappendiculata. The sequence continues at coordinate 8,279 of JAOTRH010452037.1, read as the reverse complement.
CTAGTTTAGTCTACCCGCATATTTATAGGGTTACAGCAGGGACTTGTGGAGTAATTATGTGTCAGAATTCTAGTAGAACACAGATACGTATTAGCGGTTTTCACAATTAAGCAAACCTCATAGCGGTATCTGTAATTATGAAAAATTAGTAGCGATTTCTGTAATTTCTATAAAATACTAAATTACAGTTCACACCACTAAAGAACTATAATTGCACTATGATCTATAATCTCAAGACCACCTTGTATTGAACTCCTATTATTAAATGTTTAACATTTCTCCCTACATTAAGATTCTCAATACCCGCCAATTAAATTTAATTACTGATAATTTAATTTAATCGGCATATTAAAATTTCTTAAGCCTTCTGCTTAACTTATTTGAATGCCGGATAATCAAATCTACTTGCAGGGTTTGATCCGATCAAAATTTATAAGCTTCCTTAAGGAGGTATCGTCAATCTCAATCTTTCGATATATGAATTCTGTCAATAATTAATATTCACCATATAAATAATACTGCTATCTAACTCACCAGGAATATAGACCTATATATGATCGCACCCTCTAATAAATCAAAACAATAAATATAAAATATACGCAAATTAATAATTATTTCAGAATTAAGAGTATAAGCACTATTCATAATAACCTTGACATGTGAATTAATTTATATAGTCAATATAAAATTAATTATCCAATGTGTCATGTTCAATACACACAAAGTGTAGTAGCATAAAGAGTCGAAATAATATACGACACTATTATCTATTTTTCGTAACCAATATAGGCCTACTAAAATACTGTAATACAGTCGTACCGATGGTATGTTCATTTTCATCTAAAATGTGAACATAAAACTTATAATATTATACTAGAACTTAAAATTTAATTTTCTGTGTGCAAGTCATACTTTACACACCAGATTAAATACTATATAGAATAAAGAATATCCATGCATAACATTAAAAGAAAAATGACATATATACATTACTCATAAAGATTATCATAAAATAGAAAATTAATTTTATCAAAATAAAATTAAATACTAAAAACATAATTTTTAGTATACTAATCCTAACAATTTCTCACTTATACTCAAAACCATACTGCCATATATCTGACTCCCATACCCTCTACATGACTATCAAAAGTTGTAGTCGGTAAGCTCTTTGTAAAAGGATCGACAAGGTTGTATTCTGATGCAATTTTGTTCACAGTAACATCACCTCTTTGTACAATTTCTCGTATTAGGTGATACTTACGCTCAATGTGCTATCCTTTCTTGTGGACCTTTGATTTCTTCGAGTTTTCAACCGCTCTGCTATTGTCACAATAAAATGTAATAGCCGATTGCACTGAAGGGACAACCTCTAGATCCAACAGGAAGTTCCTGAGCCAAACGGTCTTCTTGGTTGCTTCAGAAGTTACCATGTACTCGGCTTCTATGGTGAAATCAGCAATGCAGGACTACTTGATACTCCTCCAATTTATAGCTCCACCTCATAAGGTAAACACATATCCTGAGGTAAACTTATGGGAATTCTTGTCAAATTAGAAATCTAAGTCCGTGTACCCCACAGGTGCTAGACTGTATGCCTGGTAAGCCAACATATAATCATTAGTCCTTTTAAGGTACTTGATTATATATTCTTTATTGTAGTCCAATGCTCCTGTCCTGGATTAGACTGATATTTGTTAACCATACCAACGACAAAGCAGATGTAGAGTTTAGTGCAAAGTATAGCATACATGAGGCTTCTTACTATCGAAACATAAAGAACCGCCTTCATCTTCTCTATCTCATCAAATGTCATTAGGACACTGATACTTGGATAAAGTGATTCCATGCATAAAAGGAAGAAACTCTTTTTTGGAATCCTGCATGTTAAAACGAGTAAAAGTATCATCGATATACTTTGCTTGTGATAAGTTCAACGTTTTTTGTTTTCGATCTCGTACAAGCTTAATTCTAAAGATGTGACTGGTTTCTTCTAAGTTCTTTATATCGAACTGCGTAGATAACCATACTTTAACCGTGGATAATGCCCTCACATCATTTTTGATGAGCAAGATATCGTCTATATAAAGTACTAAAAAGATCATCACGCTTTCGTCACGCTTTCGTCACGCTTCTTGTACACACAGAACTCATCCGGACTTTGATCAAAATCATAAGACTTTATGGTTTGATCAAACTGAGTGTTCCAAGACATCGATGCTTACTTGAGTACATAAATGGATCTTTAAATCTCCTAACCCTTTGCAATTAATCCGTTTGGTTGTACCATATAGATACTCTCGTCAATACTTTCGTTAAGAAAAGCTGTCTTGACATTCATTTGCTAGATTTCGTAATCAAAATGAGAAGAAATAGATAAGAGAATCTGGATAGACTTAAGTATGGCTACCAACGAATTTTTTTTCTTCATAATCGATTCCTTTTTTCTGAGTTAACCATTTAGCAACAAGCCTAACTTTAAAAGTTTCAACCTTCCCGTTTGCTCATCTCTTTCTCTTGTAGATCCACTTGCATCTAATAAATTTTATCCCTTTCGGTGGTTCTACGAGTTCTCAGACTATATTAGAATACATAGATTTTATCTCTGAATTCATAGTTATTTGGCAAAGATCTGTATTTTTGTCCTAAAGTGCTTCATTGTAGTTACATAACTCGGTATCCAGTATTATAAGGATCTTGTCAAAAGACTCTCCCAAGAATATATACCGATCAGATTAATGAACAACCCTCCCATTACGACGAGGCACTACTTGTGTCTATGTACTAGCAGTAACACGATGTGCATAATCTGAACCTTGTGCATTCAGTACTTTGTTATTGATTTGCACCTGTCACGTTAATTCTCCTATTACAACGAGGTAATAGAATATCAGTGACTCATTGTTCTTTTTCCATTCTTCTGGTGTTTTCTCTCAATTCTTCCAAAATAATTTTGCTATTGGGCCTGTGGTCCAAAATATAATCATCTTTTAAGAATCGGGCATTGGTGCTAATCATGATCTTTTGATCCTTAGGATTATAAAATAGACCACCTTTTGTTCCCTTGTAATACCTCACAAAAAATAGATTTCTGTCATCGGTTCCAACTTACTTGCATTTCCTTTCAGCACATATGCTAGACACCCCCAAATCCAAATGTGTTTTAGATTAGGCTTACGAATGTTCATAATTCTATGGGAGTAAAAAAAACTAATTTATAAGGTATCAAGTTCAGAATGTAAGCCGCTACCTCTAACCCAGATTGTCATAAGACCATACACATTAGAATGAACTAGTTCCAATAGTTCTATAACTCTATAGTCTTTGGCCGAAAAGGGCCTCTTGGTCATTTACCCTTTAAGTAAGATTCACAGACTGAAAGTGCCTCAATTTTCAATAAACTCAAAAGTCCATTTGTTACTAGTCTGTTTATCTTTTTTAGATCAATATGACCCAAGCGTAAGTGCCAAAGAAAATGTTTAGTTCATTAAATAAAGAAACTTTTTCTTATATGGTAATTAGGTGTGTTATTCATTTTAGTTAGTTGCAGTGTAGAAGAGAGAGGAGATATAACATACAGATTATCCACTAATATAACAAAATAAATAAAATGTTTATTTTTCTTCACAACCACAGAGTCACCAAAATGAACAGAATATTTATTCTTTATTAAGCTCGAGACTGAAATTAAATTTCTTCTAATCGAAGATATATAAAAATAATCTTTCAAAAGGAGTATCATATCTCTACTAAAATTGAGAGTGACATCTCCTACTGTAACTACTGCTACCTTTGTATTATTGTCCATGTACAGGTATATTTTTTCATCACTGAGCTGCTTGATTTTCTGGAACCTTTGCAAAGAATTACAGACATGATTAGTGGCTCCTATATCTACACATCATGTACCGATAGATAACACTACTAAACATGTTTCAACCACTAGTGAATAAAAATTACCTGGTTTGTTCTGCTTACTGAAAAAAATCGAACACTGTTTTTTTCAATGTCCAAACTAGTTATAGTGATAGCACTTGTTTCTCGATTTTTTCACACCAGCTTTTGGTCATTTAACTACTTTTGGAGTTGTGCCTCCCTGTGTCTAAATCTTTTTCTTCTTCTTATCTTTCGGCTTAGATGAAGAACCTTTTCTCAGCTACATACACAGAACCTGATTTCCTAATAACACATTCGACTACTTGAGGTTCCTTAAGAAGTTCTTCCAATAGAAAATTGAGCGTGTTCATAGAATAGTTTAGGCAAAATTGCTTAAAACTTTTAAGCAGTGACTGGAGTATGATATCGACCTAGGTTTTTTCGTCAATTTCAGCTCTTAGGATCTTTAGTTCATTTAGAAAACTGATCATCTTCATAACATGATCCCTAACTGGGGTGCCTTCAGCCATGTTTGCATTCATTAAAGACTTTCTGGCTACCTACCTAGTAGCATAATTTTGATCTCTAAATATTTCTTTGAGATTCATTATCATGTCATAGGCACTGGGTATAGACTGATGCTGATACTGATGCTGCAAAATATTTGATATTGAAGTCAAAATGTAACAACAAGCCATCTGATCAGCTTTCTGTCACTTCTGATGGGCCTAGATTTCCTATTCGATCGCCCCCACACTAGGTACCAGTGGACATATCTCAGTTAATACAAATTTGTAATCCTTAGCAGTTAAGATAATGTCTAAGTTCTGTTTGTAGCCAACATAATTTGATTCGTAAGTTTATTTTCTTCGAGTATTGAAGCGAGTGAGTTGAAAGCCATTTTAATATTAAGAATCACATAATTAAAAATACCATTAATTATGACGAGCAATACTTTGAATTTATTTTAATTTGGTTCCCACTACAATTTAAAAAAAATTGCTAGTAGGCTAGTATCTTGTAATAGCATGTCTCGATGGGAGGACGTCTACTATCCATTGTGTGATCAGACAGGCCAATTCCTATTAATTTTACTATCTAAGTAACTGACACTGCCAAGTAAAATTAAATAGCTGACGTAGTTTCTATCCAGTATATAATAACAGTAACTTAGATGGTGATGATACTATTATATATAGTTAAGTGTTAACCATCACCTAATTTCAAATCAATTACTTCGCAATAAACCATTCAGATGGAGAAGTGATCCACCTAACAATTATCTAAAATTATCCCTAAATGAGGTTTGTACTGGCGATACCACAATTAATCTGTCCGATGAAGAGGAAGGCCTTACTACCAACACGCATGATTTAGTAGTATCGTTTACAAACTGGTGATGGAAACTGCAGGATTTATCTGTGAATAAATTTTCTCTCGCACTTAGATTTTTAAAATATTTTTCAGAGTATAAAAATTCGTTTAATTAAAATAAATTTATTAATTTCGAAAATCACACGATCTGAAAGAATCAAATATCTTTTTGTCTGTACGATTTTAAATATTTTAGTTTGTCAAACCATCTTTTCGTATTTATATGCGTAACATATAAAATTTAATAAATGCACAATTTTTTCTTTAGTTTTTTAGTTAAAGTTATGATTAAAGGTATTTATTTATTTTATTTTTCGTTCTATATTTTTAAAAAATTAATAATTTATTTCGATAAAATATTTTTTATTTAATTAATTTAAAATTCAAAATTAATTTTCACATTTTTTTAAGATATCCGATTTTATAAAAAATCATCTTAAACGTGATATTTTGTAAAAAAATAAAATATCTAAATTTTTTTTTATTGAATTAAAGAAAACTTAATTTTATTTTTTATTATAAAATATTTTAATTAAAACTGAAATTTTGAATTAATAAATTAACAGAAAAAAAATAAAATAGGTATACATTCACTTAGTTCATATATATATATAAACAGGATATGCATATATCCCGATTTTATGATCAAAGTGAAACGTTAAAACGTTTCAGTCTCCTGTAAAAGATAAACTGTAATAATTCATGTTCGTCTCTGATTCCTGTATCCCGATTGTATTAGAATTCTCTAATATTGTGTGATATACAAGTATATCATATATCAGTCTTTAATCATATCAGAAAGCGATCAAAATAGCCCTGAAAAACAGAACCTCCACCGGCCACCACTACGCCACCGGCGTCGCCCCTAGCCGTCGATTTCAGGTGGCTTTTGCCACTGCCTCGTTAATCTATTTTCAACGCTTTTTATACCGAAAAATAGCTCTCGAAAAGTAATATTTTTCTGTCAGAAAACCATCTCCAAAACTACTCGAAAAACTACTAAAAAATAGCCTGAAAACTACCGCCGTCGGACTGCTACGCCGCCGCCCTGTTCCGCCCACTGTTTGGGCTTTTTTCGGTGATGTTTTGGCTCTCGTTTTTTCTAAAAAAATAACTCATATATCTAGTTACATGTTGCTTCGAAGAATGCATCGAAAACAGTTTTAAAAAGTCCCAAAAACCAGCTCTGAAAAGTGCGCCGCCGCTGCCTGATTTTTTCTGCATTGTTTTTCCTGGTAATTTTTTTCTCTTTTTGCATTTTTTTCCAGTGATATTTTATTGATTTTTTATGCCAAAAGATCTGTTCAAAAATAGTCTCGAAAACATTAAAAAAACCCACGAAAAACGGCTTTGAACCGCCACCGGTGGTGTCGCTGCCTGTTCTTCGTATTTATGGATATTTTCAACTTGCTTTTAAATAATCTAAATAGATATTTAAAAATAAATAGCTAGTTATTACATTGATCCTATGTCCCGAAAGCTCACATTCGATTTTAAAAAAACCTTAATCTATCATGGTCAACCCCCGTAATTAAAAATTAAGTAATTATTATTTAAACTATTCAATCAAACATGAAATAATAGATGATAATCAAACATAAAATATGTTTTAACGGTGTATCTACCGGTACCTGGTGTGTAGATACGAGAGTCACTAATCATGTTTGCGATTCAATACAGGGGTTCCAAAAAATTCGACAACTTAGTGATGGGGAGATTTACCTGCATATGGACAATAATACAAAGGTAATAACAGTTGCAGTCGAAGTTGTCACTCTCAGTTTTGGTAGAGATCGGGTATTAATATTGAGAAATTATCTTTATGTACCTGCCATTAAAAAAAACTTAGTTTCCATTTCTGGATTGACTAAAGACATATATTTTGTTTATTTTAATAACTATGTGGTTATTAAGGATACTAAACGGGTTATTTGTTCTGGTACATTGGTGGATAATTTTTATATTATTACTCTAATCTCTCTTACGCTGCAACTAACTAAAATGAATAACACATCTAATTTACCATATAAGAGAAAGTTTTCTTCTTTAATAAACCAAACGTTTCTTTGGAATTTACACTTAGATCATATTAATTTAAAAAGGATAAACAGACTGGTAGAAGATGGAACTTTGAGTTCATTGGAAGTGGAGGCATTTCCAGTCTGTGAATCTTGCTTAGAGGGCAAGATGACCAAGAGACCTTTTTCGGCCAAAGGCTATAGAGCTAAAGAACCGTTGGAGTTGGTTCATTCTGATGTGTGTGGTCCTATAAAAATCTGGGTTAGAGGTGGCTTTAAGTACTTTGTCAGTTTCATTGATGACTACTCAAGGTATGGATACATTTACCTGATGCACCGTAAGTTTGAATGTTTTAATAAATTTACAAAATTCAAGACGGAGGCAGAGAAACATCTAGGTACAAGTATCAAATCACTACGATCTGATTGTGGTGGGGAATACCTCTTTGGAGAGTTTAAGGACTACTTATCATCAGAGGGGAGTACATCCCAGTTGACTGCACCTGACACTCCTCAGCAGAATGGTGTAGCAGAAAGAAAAAATAAGACTCTTATAGAGATGGTAAGGTCAATGATGAGTTATTCAGGTTTATCACATTCGTTGGGGACTCGCTTTAGAGACATCGACTTACATTCTGAACTTGGTACTTTCGAAATCAGTACTACTCCCACAGAATTGTGGACCGGGCATAAGCCTAGTCTGAAACACATTCAAATTTGGGAGTGTCCAGCACATGTGCTAAAAGGGAACACAAGTAAGTTGGAATCAAAGACAGAAGTCTGTTTCTTTGTGGGGTATCCCAGTGGAACGAAATGTGGTCTATTTTATAGTTCTAAGGATCAGAAGGTTATTGTTAGCACCAATACCTGATTCTTGGAAGAGAATTATATTATGAACTACAGGCCCAATAGCAAAATTATTCTGAAAAAACTAAGAGAAAATGCCAGTAGAACGGAAGAGGAACCACAAGTCACTGATATTCCATTACCTCGTCGTAGTGGGAGGATTAT
>JAOTRH010452027.1:0-30320 GCA_034768845.1 Heliamphora exappendiculata | reverse complement strand
AAACCAAATACAAAAATAGTTAATGGTTTAGTCGATATGGATCAAAACTACAAGTCACACATTTATGTCAAAAGCAAAGTACAAATCATAGCTAAATGCATGTATTTTAACGATTATACAAACCAAAGTTTAATTCTAAAATCATGCTAATCATAGAAAAAAAATCTAACGACGCTAAACTTTATCTCTGTATAAAAGTATCCTAGGTGAGCTACGATTTCGATATATACTAGTTACCTTCAGTGTAAAAAATAAAAATAAACAAAGAAAATTAAGTACGTCTTTTGTGTGCATGGTACGCATGCAGAAGTACCATGCAAGTAACAATACCTAGTATGCACCCAACAACATGTTTCTTGAAGCACTCATGCTTCGTGGGTTGTGTTGCTGTCAAATATATTAAAATAATATTTTGCTTTTACTTTTCTTTTTGTTAATGAGTTGAAGCTATGCAATTCACTTGAAATGTTCTTGTTTAGCATCGTGAATTTTCCAAAAGGAAGAAGAGAGTAGCAAGTGAACTTTGTGACAAAGAAAAACTTGAAGATTCATTTCTAGTCATTGGAGAGTCATACCAGAGGCTTTGGAATTTCAACAAGGCGCTCAAATGGTACACGAAAAGTTGGGAGACTTACAAATCAAATGGCAACTTGGAGGAAAGTTGTTCATTTTATGTCAAACAAATATACCACATTACTATTTTATTTTTTCTCGTTTTTAATGAATAGGATTAGAGAAACACTAATATAGGAAGATTCGTACACGATATTTGTGAAATCAAAGACTTGTAGATGACTTGGTAACCAAATTACTCTTACATTTAGAAGTACCTTGAATCCAAAGAAGGCATTGCAAAAATATTGAAGTTGTAGATGAATATACAACTTTATGGAATTATTTCAATTTTGTTCTTCGTTGGTTTTTTATTCTGAACTGGTAAATTGGTAGTGATTCAGGGGCAAGCATTAGCAAAGATTAATATTAGAGATGTTTTGGAATTTGATGGTAATTGGGCCGGTGCTTTGGGTGCATTTGAAGAGGGTTAGGGGTAAGTAGCCTTATTCTTGCAACCTATTGTCTTTTTATTGCATTTTCTGTTTGGAATTTTAAAGCTATTTGATGTTTTTGGGTGGAGAAATGCCTTCGATAAGGAATTTTTGTAAATATTCTTTATATTAGCTTAAAATACGTATTTAAGGATTGAAATCTGTGAGACCTTAACCTGTTTTAATTTTTGTAACGTTTTGACGTGTTGTTTATTGTTTTTACAATAGCATATTTATGTGCGCTTTATGCATGTTCGAGCTTAGAAATCTATGTTGGATTGGATATTGGGGCCGTTGGGTGTTCTGGTGCGAATTTGAAAAAATGTGACCTATAAATATCTCGCGTTAGATATTTTCAAAAAATATTTTCAAAACTTACAAGCTAAGTTTTCTCTTTTTCTCCCTGCCTTCTCTCTATCTTCTCGGAGGCCTAGAGCTGGGTTTTTAATGATCCAACAGCTAATCCTTAGTATCATCGTGGTGGGTTACGCTTTCATTCGGATGAAATTTCATTCTAACGAAGTTTATTTTTGCACGTGGATCGAGGCATCGAGTTTTTGGCTCAACGAGGTAAGATCCTAGACTATATTGTCTTTAAACGGTGCTACGTGTAATTATATGATTTTTACCTTTTAAAAATGCATAAAAAGTTGGTTTATGTTTCGATAAAATTGGGTTTTGATTTAAAATGCATTTTGTGTTGATTTCAGTTGGATAAAATCGGGTTTGAAGTGTTCCTTTCGAGATTTTGTGGTAGTTTCGGGTTTGGGTACATCCGAGGGTGTCGAAAAAGTGTTTGGAGGCTTCAATTTGAGGTTGAGATGGTGGTTTGTGAGTGGTTAAAAGTTTTGGAGCTTGGAACTCAAAATAGGAAAAATCTGGATTTTTCTCGGGTGCTTGCTCACTCGAGCACTCGATGTTCGTTCGAGCGGACTAGACTAGCTGCGCAGGGTTATTTTCTTTTAATCATATCACTCTTATCTAGACTCAGAATTGGGTCATTTTTGTACTCAAATTAAAGCCCCATAAGTCTTATTTTCAATGAAACCTCTCTCACAATAAAATTCTTTTTATATAAAGAGTTATGGTTAAAAAAGTGAAGATATGTCAAAATTTCTTAACCGTTTTTCACCCATTTTTGGCCGAATATTTTGGAAAATGTTATTTTTCATCCTTAATGGAACTTTTTATCAAATTTCTTATTCCTTGGGAGTTTGTTTATGGGTATTTCATGTGACCCGGGTGTCGAGGCGTGATAGTGATGGTTGGCCAGTTACGCTACGTGCAATTATATGCTTTTTCACCGGTTGAAATGCATTATATATCATATTTTGTGTTCAAACCTATTTACTCGGATAAAAGCATGTTTTATGCTTTTTTTGATTTATTACATGATATTGAACTTGTGGATGTTCATAGTTTTCAAAAGGTAATTTTAAAAATGAAGGATTTGTGAAACTCTTGAAAACGCATTTTTTGAGGTTTAGAGCTAACCCTCGGGGTTGAGTCTCATCTTTGAAAACGTTTTGCTGGAAATTGTTTTAAATGTTGTTGATCTCCATGGTTGATGGATTTGGATCTTTTTATACATGTTGATGTATAACTGTTTTAAAAAGTTTTTCGTAGTTGAGCAACGCACTGATTTTTAAATGATTTCTATAGATGTACCATGATAGTGGATGTGTTGAGTTGGGCTTCTATTGCTCCTTGGTGAAAGTCTAAAAACATGCGTAGAGTAGGTCCCTACAGTCCTTCGGGTTAATCCCCTTAAACGAGGTGGTGGGTGCTTAGTACCCTCGGGTTTCGAGCCCGTAAACTAAGTGGTTACATTGTTGTGACTCCGTATAGAACTTGTCATTACTTAGCAGGCCCTGAGAAATTTTAGAGTAATGGGCAAGAGTCTATAGTTGTTACCTTTGTCAATGTGTGTGGCAAAGTCGGTACATAGAATTCATTTTATCTTATTTTCCTTGGTTGGGTGGCCCGAGTGGAGAATACTATTTTGCTACTATTTTTTTCTTAACTGTGGCACGTTATTTGCACTATTGGCAATACATAATTTTAAGGATGAAAACATGGAATTTTATGAAATGAAACTATTTTTGATACTCGTGTTAGTCTGATGAAAAAACTTTTTGGCTCCTGTGGTTGAGTCAACTATATGCTATGTGATCGCATATCCTACTTTACAGTTTTATAGTCTATTTCTATTGGGCTTCAGCTCTAGTTATGGGATTTTGTTGTAAAATTTTTTTCAGATAAACGTGGTTCTATAAGTTGACCTTGAGGTGCCCGAAGGTAGCTATGACAAGACTTTGTTTTGTCTTGATAGGTAGTTTATACCTTTTTGTATATGTTTCATGTTATAAAGTATAAATAATTCTTATGGATGTATACATGTTTTATGCTTTTGAGAGAAACCTTGGATTTGTTATATTTCAGTTTCGGTGGTTGTTCTTGGGCTTTTTGTGTGACCCAGAGTTTGGTGTGTAATAACTTGGTATCAAAGCTCTGGGTTCGAATACCTAAGAGCTGTGGGAAGAGGGTGCATTACCTTGTGAGGAAAGATGTGTGTGTGCTTGGTTGCTTGTGTTTAGAACATAAGCATGATAGCTTGTTGTGTATATGTGAGTATAGAGATTGGACCTTAGGATTGATTATTCTTACTTTCAGGTGTTTGGATTAACGAACTTGGGATCCAAGTTAGAAACACGTTTCGCGGACGTAATTTCTAGCAAGGGATCTAAATGGGTTATCCAAAGTGACGCGTCATTCTTGTCGGTTCTCCTCGGTATGTGTGATGTGTTTGTATAATCATTGTGGCTATGTGCTAGCATGATAATGTGGTATGTGTTAGAAGTAACATGATAGATCATCCTTAGGTTGTCGTATTTTATGTTTTTTTATATATAGCCTGTACACCATTCGAGACGACGAGACCATGGTTTGGGTCTTAAATGTGCAACTCGGTTGCTATCAGTTACAAAGGTAAGGTTATGGGTTGAGCATCGATCACCTGGTACGTTGTGGAACTTGTCGGTGAGTTGGGTTCGGCCGAGTGAGGTTAGCCTCGGTTGGCAAACCATTGAGTGTTTGCATGGGTAGACTTTTGTTTAGGTGTAGTCGAAGTATGGTTAATGGCTTTGGCTTAGATAGCTGACTCTTCTTGAGTGTTGCTATTGGAAGTTTGAGTTATGTTATGGATGGCTATCAATAGGGGCGATGGGGTGTTGGAAACCCTAGGAATCAGTCATTATGACTAAATTGGTGGATAGATCTGTGGATTGTGATAATCCCTTTCAATTAGGGTTTGGTGCACATGGTTTGGCCATGTGATGGATTAGGTACGTCGTGAGCCATGCCATGTCATGAGCTGTGTACTCAGGATGGGATATAGACGGGAACATAGTGGATGAGAGCGTGATAATCCTTGGCTGGGTGTCTGTAGAGATAGCAGAACGTGAGTGGTTCTGGGAATATCCCTACTAGCAGGATGTTGTTGGCAGTCAGAGTAGTTTCTGATGACCTTGGATGTTGTATACCTTATTGAGGTTTGAAAATTGAGTTACGAGTGAGTGATCTCGAGGATATGGGGATGAGTATGAGTTACAGATATGCTGGGATGAGTTTGGGCCACAGCTGTGTTGGGATGTGTAAGGGTTCAAATTACGATTCTAACATGCGACGAGTAACAGTCCCGTGGGATTCCTACGAGGAAACAAGTTCGTGGTCTGGTCGTTATCCTAGAGATTAGGAGATCGTGTTTGAGAACCATGCTGGGTGCAAGAGGTGCGAAAGGATCGTAGAAGAGTTTGATAGTGTGGTTGTCTCAGTGCTAAGACAGCGTATCCTAAGTGTGATATAGGTTGTTTGTGTTCGACACTTGGTTCAGAGGTGGGTATGTTGTCTGCCCATGGGACCGAAGTGTGGAGTAATAAGGTTCAGTAGTATACCATGTTGTTTGGCTGGCCTGGGACGATAGGTGAGAAATTGTGGGTTACGATGCTGGTGAATGATGTGTACTTTGAGAGCGAAAGTGCGAAAGGTGTCTGCATAGTGGTAGGAGTTAGGATGAAAGGTCTCATGATTGGGTTCCCTTTGTTTGGTGCCGTGCGCCTTCTGTGTGAGCTATTTGGATAGTGGGCTCGAGGCCATGACGTGGTTGTGGTTTGCCTAGTGGGAGTTTTGATGGCAGCTATTTGACTGTGGTCAAGGTGACCTCAAGGTAAGGTTGACAGAGTTCGTTTGAGGCCAAGTGTTGAGGAGTACTCCCAGTACGATGAGGTTGGGTCATGGTTCCTTATTGATCCTTTCTTTCCCTTGGGTGGAAAGAGAGTTTTCTTGTAGCCGGTTGTCTAGTGCGAGTTATTTCATCTTGGTTGGATACAGATGTCAGGATCTTAACTGGTTCAGATTTGGTTGTGTTCTGAGACCATGAAAAATCTTTGGGATTTTGGTAACTTGTATCGCCGTGATTGGATGATTATAAAATGGATTCTTCATGCTTTGACGCGTGGTGCGAGATGCTCTACATCCAGGCATCTGCGTGTGTGACTTGGGATTCGATTGCTCCCGCAATTGGAAACCGTAAAGAATTGCATGCTGGGGTTAGTATTAGCCCGTGGTGGAAGACCGTAAAAGAATAAGTACGAGTTTGGTAAACATGGTAGGTCGTCGTATCCTAGTCAGAGTATGGCTTGTTATGTATGATGGTTGAACCATTTGGGTTGTGTTCCCTATACTGCTTGCTCTTGTTGACAAGAGAGTTGGTGTCAAGATCCAGAGTTCTTTTTACAGCGATCAACTGAGGATCGTTAACTTTTTTTTGCGGCTTGGTTTAGGTTGTGTGTATATGGTTGTACTTCTAGCTCTTGGCAGAGTGGGACTTGTGTTGAGACTGTGCGGCTATGAATGGTGGGTTTCTGGCACACTTTTGGGAGTCTGGCTTTATGTTCTGTTTGGGGGCTTGGAACTGCTTAGAGTTCTTAGAGTCGAGGAGAGGTCGTCGACTGTGGTAAGTGTTGTGTTTTGGCATAGCCGTTTGTTCGGAGGGTGATTTCGAGAGTATGGTAAGATAAGAGTCAGGAAGGATTCGATGTTTGGAAGCCTTGGTTGGCGTAGCTTGTTCGGACCAACGCGATTGTTTGTTTGGTTGGGCCATGATGAATGCTGTGCATGAGGAAATTATTAAGTGTCAGAGGTAGGTCTTAGTTGGTTACTTGACGGAAAGATCTTGGGTTCAAATACTCTATTATTGTGGACTCAAGGAAGGCATGTATGTGTTATGAGTTTGGGTTGATGTTGGATGACAGTCATCATGTTTTCTTTGTCAGATGACGGTAATCATGTTTGATTTGAGGTTAATCTATAGCCTTGGTATCAGTGATATGATAGCGAGACGTTGAGTTGTGTAGGGATGTGCGGTTGCACAGGAGACATGATTGGGTTTGTGTAGGTTATTAGATACCTATGAGAGGATCTGTCTGCGCGACATGTTGGGTCAGGTGACTTTGTGGCTATGATGTTGGATTGGTTTTCGGTTATGTAGAACCTTATCCTGGACAAAGGTGTGGCACCTCGTGTTTCTCTCACCCTAGAGAATTGTGGTTCGCGATGGATGATCAAGTAGAGGATGAAGGTTGAGAGAAAACGCGTTCTTTGTTATTCCAGGTGAGTTAAGTGGGTTTCTCTCTAGAGTCGGGTGTTTGTGTTGTTGCTCGTGGACTTGTGTTATGTCCAGCTTTGAGATGGCGTTGTTAGCTTCAGCAGGGTAGCGATGTGGTATCAAAGTTGGTAGTCGTCTGGTGATCATCAAAACTCGAGTAGAGTTATGCTTGCAGTATGTGATGTTGTGTGATCGATGTCAGTGTTCGACATCTTGTGTTTGGACTTGGAGATAGTCCTTGGTGTGCATTGTGAGGTTTGATTGAGCCAGTTTGAGGCAATAAGAACGAAGGGGTGGTAGTCTCTACGTTAGGGCACGGAGACTGTTTAAGATCAAGTACCGTGATGAATTAGTCTCGTGTGATGCGTTTATCGCTGGAGTGGTTTGTGTACGGTGAGAGTTATATTTTAAGGTTTGGCAGTGTGAGTTGGATCTTGATCTGACATTTCGCGGATATTTCCTAGATGATAGTTGTGTCAGTGGAACTTGCACGTGTGGGCAGTTTGTGTGGAGATCGAATCTTCAAGTCGTGTTTACCTCGTGTGACGACAGGTTTGGGATTCCAGTTGTAGGGGCATCTCAGCTGTTGTGCTATATCGCTGGTTTGTATTAGAGATTGTTGATGGTTGTGGGACAGTGTTTGGCTTGAGTTTCAGTCTTGAATTTCGGGAACAAAATTCCATTAGGAGGGGGAGAGTTGTGAGACCCTAACCCGTTTTAATTTTTACGACATTTTGACATGTTGTTTATTATTTTTACAATAGCATGTTTATGTACGTTTTATGCATGTTTGAGCTTAGAAATCCATGTTGGGTTGGATACCGGGACCGTTGGGCGTTGTGGTGTGAATTTTTTAAAAAAAGATAATTTTTTGTGGCTTATAAATATCTCGCGTTAGATATTTTCAAAACTTACAAGCTAAGTTTTCTTTTTTTCTCTCTACCTTCTTTTTATCTTCTCGAGGGACCGGGGATCGATTTTCAATGATCCAACATCAGATCCTTAGTATCCTCGTGGTGGGTTATGCTTTCATTCGGACAAAATTTTATTTTTTGAATGTGGATTGAGGCGTCAAGCTTTTGGCTCAACGAGGTAGGATCATAGACTATGTTATTTTTAAATGGTGTTACATGCAATTATATATATTTTTACCTTTTCAAAATGCATGAAAAGTTTATTTATGTTTCAATAAAATTGGCTTTTGGTTTAAAAGGCGTTTTGTGTTGATTTTGGTTGGATGGAATCGGGTTTGGAGTGTTCCTTTCAAGGTTTTGTGGTAGTTTCGGATTTTGGTACATCCGAGGGTGTCAAAAAGGTATTTGGAGGCTTTGATTAGAGGTTGAGATGGTGGTTTGTGAGTGTTTGAAAGTTTTGGAGCTTGGAACTCAAAATAGGAAAAATCTGAGTTTTTCTCGAATGCCTGCTCGCTCAAGCGCCCGATGTCCCCTCGAGCGGACTGGCTACATAGGGCTATTTTCTTTTAATCATATCTCCATCATCCGGACTGAAAATTGGGTTGTTTATGTACTCAAATTGAAGCCTCGGAAGTCTGCTTTCTAATGACACCTCTCTCACAATAAAATTATTTTTGTAGAAAAAATTATGGCCAAAAGAGGGAAGGTATATCAAAATTTCTTAACTGTTTTTCACCCATTTTGGCCAAATATTTGGGAAAATGTTATTTTTCATCCTTAATGGAACTTTTTATTAAATTTTTTATTCCTTAGGAGTTTGTTTATGGGT
Organism: Heliamphora exappendiculata; assembly: GCA_034768845.1. Lineage (NCBI taxonomy): Eukaryota > Viridiplantae > Streptophyta > Magnoliopsida > Ericales > Sarraceniaceae > Heliamphora > Heliamphora exappendiculata. Next base: position 21,866 of record JAOTRH010452027.1, on the reverse strand, counting down.
GTTTCACGTGACTCGGGTATTAAGGCGTGATAGTGACGGTAGGCCAGTTACGGTACGTGTACTTATATGCTTTTTCACCGGTTGAAATGCTTTATATATCATGTTTTGTGTTCAAACCTATTTACTCGGATAAAAGCATGCTTTACGCTTTTCTTGGTTTATTACATGATATTGAACTTGTGGATGTTCATAGTTTTTAAAATGTGATTTTGAAAATGGAGAATTTGTGAAACTTTTAAAATCGTGTTTTTAGTGGTTTGGAGCTAACCCTCGGAGTTGAGTATCAGCTTTGAAAACATTTTGATGAAAATTATTTTAAATGTTATTGATCTCCATGGTTAATGGATTTGGATCTTTTTATACATGTTGATGTATAACTATTTTAAAAGGTTTTTCGTAGTTGAGCTACGCACTGATTTTTAAATGATTTCTATAGATGTACCGTGACAGTGAGTGTGTTGAGTTGGGTTTCTATTGCTCCTCGGTAAAAGTTCAAAAACGTGTACAGAGTAGGTCTCTAAGGTCTTTCCGGTTAATCCCCATAAATGAGGTGGTGGGTCCGTAGTACCCTTGGGTTTCGAGCCCATAAACTAAGTGGTTACATTGTTGTGATTTCGTATAGAATTTGTCATTACTTAGCAGGCCCTGAGCGATTTTAGAGTAATGGAAAAAAATCTATAGTTGTTACCTTTGTCCATGTATGTGGCAGAGTTGGTACATATGATTCATTTTACCTTATTTTCTCGGCTAGGTGGCCTGAGTGGAGAATACTATTTTGTTACTATTTTTTCCTTAACCGTAGCACGTTATTTGCACTGTTGGCAATACATGATTTTAAGGATGAAAACGTGGGGTTTTATGAAATTAAACTATTTTTGAGACTCGTGTTAGTCTAATGAAAAAAAAAGGGCTCATGTGATTGAGTCAACTATATGCTATGTGATTGCATATTATGCTCTATGGCTTTATAGTCTATTTCTATTGGGCTTCAGCTCATGTTGTGGGATTTTGTTGTAAAATCTTTTTCAAGTGAACGTGGTCCTGTAGGTTGACCTTAAGGTGTCCGAAGGTGGCTGATGACAAGACTTTTGTTTTATCTTGATAGGTAGTTTATACCTTTTTATAAATGTTTCATGTTTAGATGTAACATGTTGTAAAGCATATGTAATTCTTATAGAAGTATGCATGTTTTATGCTTTCAAGAAAGTCCTTGGGTTTATTGTATTTGAGTTTCAGTTGTTGTTCTTGGGCTTTTCGCGTGATCCAGAGTTTAGGCTGTGACAAAATCACTCTATCATTTGTATTCTGCTGGCAATTAGTCCCAAAGAAATTTTAGTGCCATGTTGGGTTTTTGGGAAATGAAAAAACATAATATTTTTGGAAAATAAATAAACAACTGAATACAGAAAGATGATGGAGTTTCCTATAGAAATCGTATTGAGCCATATACCCCATAGAATGATTTCCTCCATAATATTTACATACTGGTCCACTTGTTGTGAGTAGTTTTTTACAAGATCCGGTCGATCTGTGCTCATGGTGCTACCCTACGTTGCAGGATTGCTCTACAGGCAAATTTTCCTTCTGCTCAGCTATATGCACTAGAGAATATGCATTACAACCAAAATAGCTTGCAATAAATAAATTTACCTATAGAGCAATATTACTAAAAAAATTCATGTTCCCATCAGGAGGTTGCAATTGCTAATTGACAAATTGGAGCAATCAAAAACTTGAGAGCTTGAAGTAAAAATTATGAGGGAGGACTGTCGCTCTACAGGCAATTTTTTGACTGCTCCAACTTGTCAATCAGCAATTGCAACCTCCTTATAGGAACATTAATTTTTTTAGTAATATTGCTTAATTTCGTATTTGAAAACAAATTACATGATCTATTGCCCTAATTTCATGATAAAAAGAAGTAAAAAAACAACTAAAATGATCCATATAATATTTCTTACTTAACTTACCTAATTTCAACCAAACAATCCTGAGCACAAAAATTTAGCTTGCAATAATTTTTTTTCAAATACGGAATTAAGCAATATTACTAAAAAAATTCATGTTCCCATCAGGAGGTTGAAATTGCTAATTAACAAATTGGAGCAGTCAAAAACTTGAGAGCTTGAAGTAAAAATTATGAGGGAGGACTGTTACTCTGAAACAGATACTATCTCTTTCCAAGAGACAAGTAAAACCAGTTCTGTGAAATCACAATCTCGCACCAGGGTGGAAGAGAGAAAGGATGACCTACCTTTGATTTCACTTCTTCATTCCCGTAAAAATCCAACTCAACTGAATACTGCTTGCATTTATGTTACTTCTATGAAGGCAACTCAAGCTTCACCTAAGAGTGTGCCTATAGCTACAGGTAGTAAGCATACAATTGTTGGTCGAAAACGCATCAGTGTATAAGAGTTTTTAGTTTTGGTTGAGCTTCATGTATAAGACCTAGGTTTTTTTTTGTTGATATTTTAGAAGTAATGTAACCCCTTGGGGTGGCGAATCCCTAGTGACTTATGTATACATCTTTTGACATTAAAGTGTTGTGGTTGCTTAGAAGTTCTTGTTTGGTCTCTTAATATCTTTATCCCTTGTCTTTCTCTTTGGCCGCCAGTTTAAGGCGAAATCACATCCCTTTGTTCAGGTTTGGTGCCTTGCGGGAGCGGGGTGTTACATTTGGTATCAGAAGTCTATGTTATAGGTTCGGTGCCTTGCGGGAGCGGGGTGTTACATTTGGTATCAGAGCTCTATGTTATAGGTTCTGTAGACTTGTCAGAGTGTGGTCTGTGGTGGACCGTAGGTTAAGTGTGTCGTCTCGCGGTTTGTTGAGAAAAGTGGTTTAGGCTTGGGGTTGTCATACCTTTGTCTTCGAGCATCTGACTGACTAGCATTGAGGTCCATTTGGGAAATGCGTTCTGAAGACGCAGGGTCCTAATTGGAAGTCTAAGCAAGTTATCAGATTTGAGAGATAACACGGAAGGGGCCTTATGTTGATGTCATTTTACGAAGTCTAAGTGGGTTATCAAATTAATGGGACAAACCTTGTGTCATTAAAACCTTTCGTATACGGTTTTTTCTTATCCTTATGCTTATAAGTTAGACTCTTGTGTTGAGCCCTATGTCATAGCTTTTCTACGATGGGAAGGAGCATAAAGAAACTTGAACGGAGCGTCATTCAACTCGATCCAGTATAATGAGGCACGATAAGAAGAATCTCCATAAGTGGGACCGGTGGAACCTGATCAACTGCTAGGATATTGGAGGCAATCGTATGACTGACCGAACAGAACGCGAGTTAGATCACAATGCGAGCTGAGAGGAACAGTAATCCCTTAATCAAACAATTTAAGGATCTAGGCACAAGGAGTTCATAGGAACCCTTAGTCCTGCAGAAGTAGAAAACTGATTAAAGGATGATGTGCGTATTCTGGATAGGTTGGGGGAAGATGCGGATAATAGGTTTGACCTCGTAGTTTTTATGTTTAGGGGAGAAACATACCACTAGTGGGAAGCCATGGAACAGTTTTTGAAGATGCTGGTGCCAAGAGTTGAACCTCATATACCTCATAGAATCACTTGGGATCGTTTTGAGAAAACGTTCGACATGTAGTACAAGCCCATAAACTATAAGCATAGGAAGGAGCACGAATTCATCGACCTGGAACAATGAAGGATGACTGTGGCAAAATTTGAGATGAAGTTTGCAGAGTTATCACGATATGCCACCCTGCTTATACCTGATGAGGAGATAAGGTGTAGAAGGTTCAAGAATGGATTAAGTTTTCATATTAGGACAAAGATGACGGTTCTCGAGATGAATAACTACGCAAGACGGGTGAACATAGTGCAAGATGAATTGCAATGCAGGCCAGAAGGACCGGTAACTCTTTAGTTAAACAATTTCAGAATTTGGGTACCAAGGAGTTTGTGGAAACAGTTAGTCCCACTGACGCTGAAAATTGCTTGAGCGGTGGAGTACACGTTTTAGACAGACTAAGTTGTTCATATGGTAAGTCTTAAGTATCTATTTACATTCGTTTAACATCTAGACTCTGTAACTCGTATGGAGTTGGTATTTGGTTTTCGTTGTGGCATCGGTGTGAGTCACAAAGAAGTTGCTTTCGAAAATCTTTTCTGATGTGACCCGTTAGGGAAAACCCATTTAGATTAGTGCATAAAGGTTGCTTGTATAGAGAAAGAATTTTTTCATGGGAATGTGTGGACTCTATGTATGAGAAGTTGAAGGGTGATATAATTCTATTATTTCTAGTGGAGTTACGAAGCAACTTAGTGTGAGTACGCAGGATGAATAAGTGTTTGGATGAGAATAGTGGGAACGTCAGTGAAACTGTACGAATTAATGGGTATGGTTTTTGTAAATTGACCTTGAGTGAATCGAGTGTCTTAGTAAAAGGCAGGTAAAATGAAATAGTTGAAGTGTGAAAGTGGTTTTTGGTTCAATTGTGTGGAAGAGAATGTGTGAAGGGATTGAGTGATGATGGTAAGAGATTTTAGAATCAGAAGTTAGTACTGTACGATTAATGTATTGTTCGGTGAGTGGTACGTATGTAAAGTAAAGATGCAAATGTATATTGTGGTATGATGAGGGTTGTGTTTGGGTTTGTATGGATAAGCATATATCTGTGGAGCGTTTAGTCTATGTGGTATGTTTAAACCTAGTGACGCATTAGGTTTAAGTGGCGGTATTAGTCTTGATGGTCGTAAAGCTAGAGTGGTAATTAAAAGTGTGTAAAGATTGTGTGTTGAAGATAGACGATAGAAAGATGTTGGTAGATTTGATGCATTTGGTTATTTCTGAGTTTGATTTGATTTTTGGGATGGACTAGTTGTCATCCTACCATGTGTCGCTATACTGTGTTAGGAAAAGAGTAATCTTTAGGATATCCAGGGAGGAAGAATTCGTTTTCTAATGAGACAAGAGTAGGGCACCTATTTGTATCGTTGTGGAGTTGGGATTTATGGGTCAAAAATAAGAAAATTTAAAAGATGTTTTGAAAAATATTTTAACACCTTGAAAATCAAATTTTGAAAACTCATTTTTATTAAAAATAGAGTCGCCACTTAGTTTTTGAGAAAAAAACTAAGAAAAACAAAAATGGTTACTGATCTTGAAAACGTTAATCAGAGAAAGAGGGTTCGGGAGTTAAGGTACGAATCGGAGAAGGTGTTAGGCACCCTATTCGCTTAACCATAAAGATTGGCATCTACTAATCATCATTGGTTCTTTAATAGAATTTCTCAAATGCATACAAATAAAAAAAATGGGGGCAAATAGAGAACATCCAAAATCAAGTATAGAAAATATATAAAATATGTACATAATACTCTAAAATAAATAAGTGTCAAAAGAAAAATTCTAAATCCTGTAGCATGCAATTTCTATCTAAAGGATACATGAAACATACCCACGTGCAATATTGTTTAAGCAATCTAAACTAACTTAATTTGGTTAAAAGAAAAGTATGCTAAAGTTGTCAAAATTATCTAAACATAAATTGCACCAAAAAAGAATTACATAATTTTAAAATAAAATAATCAAATCCTAAACTAATATGTACAATATGCATATTGAAAAGTTGTAAGAAACATGTAAAATGTCATATGTTAAAAACTAACCAAAATAACAAATATTTTGTATTAACAAGCGAATACTTGAAATTTTAATTTGAAGAAGAAAAAAATAAAAAAAAACTTACAAGTCAAAATAAAATGTTAGAAAATGCTTGTTTAAACTACCAAAACAAAATTTAACTGTTTCATTTTATGCATTTTAAGGGAGACAAAAGAAATCAAAAGAAAATTATACTCCATTGATAAAACTTAGTCTAGAAAGCTTTTTATGATTTTCTTGATTTTAACAAAATAAAAAAAAAAGAAAAAGAAACAAAAAATGAAAATGGAAGAAAAATGTCACAAGAAAATAAAATGAACTAGACTCTTATTAAGAGAAAATTAGAATAACTAAAGAAAATAAAATAAATACTAGAAAATTAAACTAATGCTAATAAAAGAAATGACATTAATATTACAAGAAAAGAAAAAAATAAAAATAAATGCTAATAAATACAATTAAACTAATGCTAGAAAGATAAAAGAAATTAAAAATAACTACTTAACCTAAATGTGAAATGTAGTATTAATTACTACATTCACATAACTATAGGTGCATTATTGCAACAATTAACAACATTTTTAAGTTGAATTGCCAAAATATGTTAGCACCATTTAATGAATACAAATGAAAATTACAATGTGTTAAGTGTGAGTGCGGAGGAATTAACAATTAAAGAAGTAAAGAAAACAATTAAATTATATGAAATAAACAAAATTGACTATATAAATGAAAGAACATGCAAATTGAAATTGAATCTTAATCCGGTCACCCCAAAAGAGAAGAATTGGAATTAGAAAGACCGAGGATCCAAACAAAGTACCTGAATCGTGGAATCCTCAAATTGGGGAATGTGCTTCAATCCTCGGGTGCTGATTCCAAGCTAAGACTTTAATTGTAGGTATTGGAGGTTCGGGGATCGATATTTTGGCAGGACTTCGACGTCGGGGCTCGGGATCGCTCGATGTATCGGCAGAGTCTCTCTCACTCCAAATTCGTACTGAAAACGTACGCTGGGGTATGGTATTTATAGAATTCTTCAACCAATGAGATGTTGCCACGTTTTGGGACACGTCAGGATTTTTGGAGTTGGCGGTCACCACAATCAAATATGGTGGTCGCCATGTTTTGAAAGGTTCCACAAAGTTCTATGGCAGTCGCCACAATAAAAGTTGGTAGTCGCCACTTTTGGCTAAGGTTTTCAAGAGGTTCTATTGGCGGTCACCTCAATGAACATGGCGGTTGCCTTACTTGGGCAGTAAGTTTTGATGGTTCGATAAAATTTCATTGGTTTGAAGGTTCCGGGTTCAATTACCGAACTTGGATTACTTCCCAAGGATTTTACGGAGGCACCATTCCACATGTTTTTATCATCGAATTCACCTAAGATTGGACATGATAAAATTGGGGTGTCTACAGTTGCCCCTCTTTGATATAACTTACATAGCAACGCGTGAAGCAGGTTATATCAAAGACCAAGAGACAACACCCATTTGACTGAGCCGTCAATCTTAGACCACAAACACATAAGCATGCATATGATGTTGGTCCTACTCGAATTTTCATCGAACTGCCTACGTACCCCATTGTTAGGGATCAGACCAAAACGTAGTTCATGGGGAAAAATGTAGGGAAGCAATGATAAGAGATATGATGCATAACAAGTATAGTGTAATGCAATGCGAGTTAGTTTATGGTCATGAGAAGGACCGACGAAAAACCATCATACTAATAGGTCGAGTTAAGACTTAAAAACAGGACATGGCACGAGATAAGGATGACTAAAGCCAATTTATGACTTAGAATTGAATTTTATCGGGAAGAAAGCCATGAATTAATAGGTCGAGTTAAAACCTAAAAATTCAGGATGAGGTATAATTTTAAAAGCCAAGTTACGGCTTTAAAAAAATTATCGAAGGAAAAAAAATCACAAATTAATAGGTCAAGTTAAGACCTAAAAATTCGGAACGATGTGCGGGATAAGAAAATAATTAAAAGCCAAATTACGGCTTAAAATTAAATTCCATCAGAGGGAGAAAACACCTTAAAAAGATAAAGGTCTAGGAACTCACCAAATTATTATTATTATGCTCACAAAAAATTTTAATAATGTATGCAAATAACAAGATAAGCAAAAACATGTATTAAAAACCCCAAACAGCCCCTTCCAAAACCCTAAAACGTCATAATGGCAGTCTGACTTGACGTGACTTTTGGCAAATTGACGGTCGCCAAGCCTAAAACCTTCTGACACTGCGGCCGCCGGGTAAAAACCCTTCCAACATGAAGGTCACCGTGTGTCGATTGAGGAAACTAACGGCCGCCTACTCTGGAGTTGGCGACCGCCGACTCCAAGCGCGTATCAGGACCTTTAAGGCGCGCGAGCGTGGCTCATTTTTCATTCTTCATTCTCTCTCTTGTTCTCTCGTTCTCTCTCAACTTCTCCCTTGCTTTCTTGCCTTTTCTTGCTTCACACGATGTTCACACTACTTTTCATGATCCCATTCCTCTTTTTAGCGGGCCAAGGACATGGGGACGACGACCTTGGGGCACGACGGGACCCTTCTGCTACTGAGGGCTCTTCCATTGGTGTCCCTCCTACTAGTGGAGTTACTTCTGCACAGCCCACTGCTGCGATAGATGCTTTGGTACTCGAGGCGGAACGTACCTCGCACTGGATTACTAAGGAGGAGGCGCGAGCAGCTGCTGAGGCTCAGGCGGCTGTTGATGCTGCTGCAGAGGCCACGATGGCTCACTTTTTTGCCCCCGATGCTGAAGACGGTCATTCGGTGCCTTTTGACCCGCACACCTACTTTCCATTGCCTCACCGCGTGGCTCCACGTGGGATGAGACGCTACGAGCCTCCTGACGATGCAGTAACTATCGATGTTCTTCTGCGAGAGCCCAACCACCACATGTCTCGTCGACGCCCATCGGTAAGTACCCTACCCTTACTGTTTTAATATTAAACGTAGACGCATATCTAGGATCCCCCATATGAATTATGTGATTTGATGAATGATTGTGATGTTTTATTTTGATGTGTTTGATGAATGATTTTGATGATGTGGATGATGATTTGATGGGATTTTATCTTAACTTAGGCACCTATACAATGGAGACTAAAACAGTAGGGACAATTAGGATTTTTGATCAACCAACAAAATGGGCGATTATTGAAACTCACAAAATAAAAGGCTTCAGTTTTTATTTTGAGGAAAAACATAAATCTGGGGGGGGGGGATTTTTGTTTTTATTTTCGGGGCATAAAGATTAGAGAGGTAATCTTTTTTATCACAAATCCTAAAAATAAAGACAATCCTGTCATCCCTTTCCAAAAATTAGGGTAAAGAGACTTTAAGGAAATTGGGAAATTTTCAAAAGTCCTAAGAATTTGGAAGAAAATTCAGGAAAATCTTTAGAAAATTTTAGGAAAAACCTTAGGAAATTTGGAAAATCTTGGAAATTTTGAAAAATCCTAGGAATTTAAGGAAAAAATTTTAAAAAATGTTTAGAAAAATGTAAATTTTTTGAGGAAATTTTTTTTAAGAAAATGTTAGAGAATCCTAAAAATTTTGCAAAAAATCCTAGAAAATCCAAAAATTTTGAGGAAAATTGTTAGAAATTTTGAGAAAAATTTTAAGAATTTCCCAAAATTTAGAAAAATCTTAAGAAAAAGCTAGAAAATCTCAAAGATTTTAAGGAGATGATTTTTTTTTATTATTATTATTGGGGAGAAAATTAGCATACAATGATAGAGATTCGCCTGATATACCAGGGCTTAGGATTACTAAGATGTGCAGAAATTACGGACCTAGGTTAGGGTGCTTAGTTTTCTATGGCTCAAAGGACCGTCAAACAAACCTAGGATTTGCTTGATTTATCAGGGCTCCGGGTGCCTAGTTTTCTAGGGCTTGGAGGAATTTTGAAAGAGCCTAGGTTTTGTTTTCATATGTTTCCCTGCACTTTGCTTGCTTGATCTGTTCTGTATGTATTCTCTATATGTCTTCTCTTTACAGGCTGGTCACTATGTCCGAGGCTTCGGAGGTTCTGCCTCTAGGGAGGTATTGGAGTGGTACGATGCTCTCCTTGCTCCTAGTCGGGCTTACATTGATACCTCCGGCTTTGCTCGCTTCATACCCTTGTTGGATAGGACGAGCAATGATTAGGTGTGACTGACAGCCCTGACCGAGCGGTGGTGGGATACCACCAACACCTTCCATTTCACCACCTTCGAGGCTACTCTAACGCCTCTGGACTTTGCCCTTATTACGGGCATTCGAGTTGACAGAGCCCCAATCCCGTTTGATCCGTCTATATCCCAGTCGACCGACGCACTACTGTACTTCTTCGGGGCCGTCCCTGCGCTGATAGACCGGGATTGAGTCAGATACACTTGGTTCTTCGATCGCTTCCGACACTTTCAGTGCACTGAGCCTCGCCACTACGAGTGCGTTGCCCGAGGCTTTCTTATGTATATGTTCGGTACCTCCTTGTTTTCGAACAAGGAGAATACCGTTCACTTACATTACTTGGGTGGCCTGGCTCGTCTTGATCGGGTCGCCTCATACGACTGGGGCGGTGTTGCTCTGGCTACTCTTTACAGTTTCATGAGGACACTGACCTGGTTCCCTCAGGAGCTCAGCATTGGGGGATACTGGAGGCTCTGAGAGGTATGATTTAGTTTCTGCAGTTCTCCATTTATTTTTGTTATCTACTATTCCTTCTTGCTGACATCTTCTTCTTTGCAGTTGTGGACCTACGAATTCCTCAGGCTTCATGTCCCGGCGAACTCTGCAGCAGACCCTCTAGTCATTCCCCGAGCAATCTGGTGGTCCCGTGGGCTAAAGGCGAAGAAAGCCGGAGGGAAGGATCTTGACCGGTTCTTGGTGTCTTTAGACCAGCTGACCCCTGGCGAGGTATCTTTACCATTCAATACACTACTTTATGTATTATACTGCTTATTGCGCTATTCACTATACTGCACTGCACTGTTCTCCATTCCGTTCACTGCACTGCACTGTACTCGGCACTGATTACTGCACAATGTTCATCATATTGTATGTTTTACTGTTCTTTGCATTGTACTGTATCTTGAACTGTTGCAGGTCCACTGGGATGTCTGGAGAGGGGTGGAGGATCGAGCTGGCGTGGATCTAATGCGCAGCCATGACACTGCAGTGAAGCGTATCTTGCTAGAGGGCCCGTTTGGATGGGAGTACTATCTGGGAGAGCGAGTGGTTCGCCAGTCGCTCGGCCAGGATCACTTTCGGATCCTGATGGTTCCTCCAGTTCGTATGCGTCGGATTGATCATTTAGGCCCCGTCAACTTGCTGCTGGAGACGGTGGGGACCCCAGTTTCAGAGCTGCTGGCGGCGGAGGGGGACTACTCAGCCTGGGCCAGGGCGCACCTGATGGGTCCCTCAGGTCCTAGCCCGGCTGGAGATAGGAGGAGGGGGGACAAGCACCAGAGGTTGCTGATGCCAGTGATGATGCTGGAGTGGGAGATGCCGCTGCTGCTGTTGCTAGAGCTGCTGCCCTCGGAGCTGGAGCTGCTGGAGCTGGAGGAGTGATAGGTCTGGAGATCCCCTGGGAGATCCAAACTGTGGCCTGTGGCTTCCCTTTCTCCCTTCCTGTTCTAGTCCTACCAGTTTCTGAGTTCAGAGCAGAGATTGCCCAGGTATTTCCTTATCCTTACTCCTTTCTTTCATTTTTTGCTTTATTTGTCTGGATGACTTCTTCTCTTTCCTTCTGTAGTTTAATCAGGCGTGGGTGGACAGGGCCATGCTGATGGTCACCGGCCTGAGAGTGATGGTTCGGCAGATGGATGCCTCGATGCGGGCGGCCGGCATTGCTTTCACACCAGTAGCCGTTGTAAGTAGCTCGCGTGTTCTTTTCAAAAAAATTTTTTTGCATTTTCCTACCTTTTATTCTGCTCTGAGTCTTGCTTTTCTTTTAACAGCCTCCAGCTCCGGTCGCCGGCGTAGTGCCTCCACAGGCTTCAGTTGGGCCTCCTGCTCCAGCCCCAGCCCCGGTTAGAGGCTGTGGTTCCCGGGCATCTTTTTGGGCCCGTTCCAGAGGGTCGGTCTCATCTGCTTGGAGCCAATCTAGAGTTATCTCCTCCTCTGGTAGTGAGGACGGTGATGACTTTGACAGACTTTTTGAGGACGACAGCTCGGAGGAGGCTAGCCCTTCCCATCGATTGTGCTCGAGGCATACGTGAGAGATAGAGAGCTCCCCCCCTTTTTTTGTTATTTCTTGCTCAAATACATTTACTCTTTATAGGCCTGCATGACTTGGTTTGGCATATATTTTTATACATTTATCTGCTTCATGGGCCTGTGTGCCCCAGTTTGACATATACACTTACTTGATCCATGGGCCTGTGTGCCCCAGTTTACATTCTAATACACTATACTGTATTTTTGGACCTTTGCACCATTTTATTATCTGCTTTATCCGTCTTCTGTATGATTCTCTCTTGTTTACTGCTCAAACTGCCTCGGATGCATAATTCAAATGTCACAACTAATACAAATCACACAAACTGCAAATTGTCCCATACTTGTCATGTTCAAACATGACGGTCGCCATAATATGACATGGCGGTCATATCCATTCCTCTCTACAGAATGTCACCTGCTAAGCTACTAGAGTTGAAGAAACAATTACAGAAGTTATTAGAAAAATGATTCATCCGACCTAGTGTCTCCTCATGGGGAGCGCATGAACTATTCGTGAAAAAAAAGGACGAAACACTGAGGATGTGTATCGACTATCAACAATTGAATATGGTGAACGTTAAGAACAAGTATCCTTTTCCTAGGATGGACGACTCGTTTGACCAGCTGTAAGGAGCCAGAGTGTTCTCAAAGACAGACTTGAGGTCAAGATACCATCAATTGAAAGTGTAGAAGTCAGATATACCCAAGACTACCTTTAGGACCCGTTACGAGCATTAGGAGTTTGTGGTGATGCCTTTCGGGATAATGAATGCGCTTATTATATTTATGGACCTGATGGATCGGGTGTTCAGAAGCATTCTAGACTAATTTGTAATTTTGTTGATAAATGATATTCGGTTATATTCTCGAAGTGAAGAGGAACACACGAAACATTTGAAGATTCTTTGTAGATCTTGAGAAAGCACAAGTTGTATGTAAAATTCAAAAAGTGTGAGTTTTGGTTGGATCGAGTGGTGTAGCTGGGTAAGTTATATATGGAGGGGGAATACAAATGGACCCAATGAATGTGGAAGCGGTAGTCATTTGGAAAAGGCCAACTAGCGTGACTGAGATACGAAGCTTTTTGGGGTTAGCTGGTTATTATCGGTGTTTTATTCGGGACTTTTTCCTAATTGCAAAACCTTTGACTCGGTTAACTCAAAAGAATATCAAGTTTGGATGGTCCGACGGATGCGAACAAAGTTTTCAAGAGTGGAAGTCCAAACTGGTGTCAGCTCCTGTGCTTACCCTTCCATCAGGCAATGAGGACTTTTTTATTTATGATAACGCATCGCACTAAGGTTTGGGTTGCGTATTGATGCAACACGGGAAGATTATCACCTATGCATATAGACAATTAAAACCTCATGAGAAGAATTACCCTACCCACGATCTAGAGTTAGCTGCAATCATTTTCACGCTCAAGATATGGAGACAATATTTGTACAGTGTCCCTTGTGAGATCTTTACGTATCATCAGAGTTTGAAGTATATTTTCACCCAGAAAGAGCTGAACTTGAGGTAAAAGAGATGGATGGAGTTAATTAAGGATTTAACTGGACAATTCACTATCATCTGGGGAAGGATAACGTTGTAGCAGATGCCCTAAGTCAAAAACCATTGGGGAAAAATGGCGCATCTACGAGCAGTACGAGCTGGTATATTTTCTAAAATGTGAACGCTTGGAACCCATCTTGCCATAGGAAATAATGGAGACCTATTAGCAACTCTGAACGTAAGACTAACTCTTTTTTTAGAACAAATTCGAGCAACTTAATTGGCGGATAATCAAGTAGTCAAGATAAGGGCGAAAACAGCGGCTAAATGGAAGACAGAATTTGATATTTGAAATGACGTGTTGTGGTTCGGTCACAGATAGTATGTGCCCAATAATGGGGAGTTAAGGAGGCAAGTCTTAGACGAAGCGCATAACTCAACATACACCTTGCACCCGGGAAGTACGAAGTTGTATAGAGACTTAAAGAAAATATATTGGTGAAGTAAGATGAAGAAGGACGTAGAGAATTTCGTGACAAGATGTTTAGTATGCCAGCAAGTTAAGATTGAACACCAAAAGCCGACATAATTATTACAACCGTTACCAGTACCGGAGTGGAGGTGGGAACATAATACCATGGATTTCGTAACCGGACTCCCTCGAACACCCAAGGGGAGTAGTGCTACTCGGATAATTGTGGATAGGTTGACGAAGTCATCTCACTACCTACTAATAAAGATGACATATTCTGCGGATCGGTTTGCATGGCTTCATATCGATGAGATCGTTAGGCTACACAAAGTACCAGTTTCTATAGTATCGGACAGAAACCCACGTTTTACATCATGGTTTGGGCCAAGCTTACAAGAAGCATTGGGGACTACTTTAAAGTTTAGCACGGCTTTCCATCTACAGACTGACATTCAATCGGAGAAAACAATTCAGATCTTAGAAGATATGCTTAGAGCGTGCGTTCTAGACTTTGCTGAAAGTTGGGAGGAACATTTATCGTTGATCGAGTTCGCATATAACAATAGTTTTCAGTCAACTATAGGGATGGCCCCTTACGAAGTGTTGTATGGTAGGAAATGTTGAAACCCAATTTGTTGGAAAGAAGTCGGAGAGAGAAATTTTTTTGGACCCGAGATAGTTCAAATTACCATTGATAAGAATAAGTTGATCTGAGAGAGATTGAAGCAATCGCAAGATAGGAAGAAGAGTTTTTGCAGATAATCGGATATGCGATCTGGAGTTTGTAGTGGGGGACCATATTTTCTTAAAGACACCACCATGGAAGGGTATGATTAATCCAAAAGAGTTTTGCTCGGTAAGAGTGTGTGTGTAAGTCCTAAAAAGGTATTGTGCGAAGCCCGGTAAGGGTGAGGGTTGGTCTTCAAAGGCATTGAGTTCTAGTTTCTTTTAAGGGTAAGTATTGGCCTTTAATGGCATTTTGAATTATTGTATAGAGTCGTGTTTTAGAAATTATTAGTTTGAACTGCACCTGTGGCTTTAAAGCCTTATCCCGAGAAATATCCACATCTCTAAAAGCAAGGTATAAAAATTTTGAGAATGAAATTTCTTAAAGGATGGTAGATTGAAATAACCCGAACTCAGAAATATGAATAGAAAAGAAAGAACATCTCAAAAGAAACGAAATCTCGAACCTAAGTTCAGTAAGAAGAATCGGCCCGATCGATTAACCTTTTCGAGCTTGAGACCCGGGACAGAGTGGGAACCACATAAGCATGTATTAAAACCCTAATGTTGAGGATAAAAATTCAAAGTTATAAGTTCAAGTCGTTTAAGACAAGAGTTAAGCTCGAAAAGTCTTAAAAATCCAAATTTTGACACATGAATACCCTAAATCAAGAATTTAAATACAATTAAGTAGAAAAGGACAAAATAATATCAAAAATGACAAAAATATCCCTTAGTGGCCGACCACAATGGGAAGAGTGCCAAAAAGTGACTTTTTGCTTTCTTTTTAGCTTAAAATGATGAGAAAGATATTAAGTTAAGTATTATGATAGTCCAATACTTGTTGAACAAGTAATATACATAATAATATAGTGTTATAGGTCAAAAAAATAAATAAATCATTATTGAAGTTCATACACAATAAAATAAGTTAAAAAGTCAAATATTGCCAAAATAGCTTAATTTGACTTAAAAGATTACATCTATTTAAACAATTGCTATAGGAACTATGATAATACATGAAAATACTATATTTCTCATAAACATACTAAAATAATAGGGCTCAGTAGAAAAAGACACTAAAAAAATACATCAAATTAACTTTTAAAATATTTTCTTGCACAAAAAAAGGCACGCAAACCAATGCAAAATCCCTTGATTGATGTGGGGTCAAATTTTTGTTCCCCAAACAGCCCCTAGGTGTATTTACCTTCCCCAAATCTGATGTATCTCTCTCAAATATTGCACCAAGTCTTGTCAACCTATGTGAACCCATGTGAAATGGAAGGGAAATAAGGACTTAAAATTAATTATATGTACCCTTAAGCTTTTCCTATATAAACCAAGCCAAACACCACTCCTCCCCTTCATTATTTTCGTCCAAGTGAGGTGAGAGACCAGATTTCCATTATTTTTGAGGTGTTCCACAAGTTTGAGAGAAAAAAGAGGGAGAAGAAATGAAGAAATGAAGAAAGGAAGAAAGCAAGGAGAAATCAAGGAGAGAAATTTTTCTAAAGTTAAGTTCTTCCATACCACTATCCCTTGAGCCCTCAAATAAGTAAGTAAGACCTCTAAACCTTATGTCTAATATCCCTTAAAATATGCCCCAACACATCCCTTTAAACATTCTAAGAATTGAGAACCAAAATCAAACTGAAAATGCGTCGTAGTTGGAGATTTGGGACTGTTACGTTTATATGGGATATGAGATATTGTTGTATATTGTTATCTTTGAGTTTGATGACCTATAAGTGTGCTGGAGCCTAGGTATTAATGTCTAAAACACAAGCATGCAAAGAAATGGAACAAAAACTTGACATGACAAAAGTAGAAGACTTTGACCCTAAGAGACTTGATTTTTGAGAACATAGATGTTTTTTCCCTGAACTTTGGAACACCATAACTCAATGTAGAAAATTTATCTAAGCATTTTCTTTATGTCCAGACTTAGACTTTTGTGTTATCTTTCATCCAAAGTTTTTTTCAACTCATTTGAATAAGTAGATCTCAAGATATTGCAATTTTACCAAAGTGTGTCATTTTTCGACTAGTCAACACCACTGACCTAAAACCCTTGTTTTCAATGCGATCTGAACTTTGGTAAAAATATGAAAGTTGTAGATAATATGTGTATCTATCTACCCACCAAATATGAGGACAAAATATTGAGTTTTGATAGGTTTAAACCACTTTCAAAGTCTATGTTGAGTTTCATCCCTCAAAGGACACTTCTGTCACATATTTTTGTGTAGCCAAAAACTCCTATTTTTAGTGACTTATTCCAAACGAGGTCTACATGAAAATTGTATCTAACATATTGAAGTATTTTTTGTCCAAACAATAGACCTTAAATCCTTGGGATGATTTCCCAAAACCGTTTCAAACCCTCTGTTCAAAACCGGCTCTACTGAGTTTTTGTGGCTGACAGACCCTATTTTCTAAAATGGCTAAAGAGTCTAATTTGTTCCAAACAACTATCCTTAGCTCTAAATATGAAACTTGTAGGAACCATGTTGAACTAGAACATACTCAAAAATGGGCTCATTTGAACTTGATATGATACCCCTAAACCGAGACCAACAGAGACACTTTTCTGACCAATTCTCTGAGCAAGTGCTGAACCGTTTTCATTTCCGTCAAGTTTTTCACCCATTTGCCTTAGATTTTGGCTTTGGTGTTGAACATAAAAATTGTAGAGAATATTTTAATCTAAATCATCACCAAAAATCATAATTCAATTCCAAGTCTAAGTACCTCAAGATGCTGCGGTACTTTAAATTTTAATGATTGGGAGAGAGTAATAAATGGTTAAGTTAAATCCTTAAACAAGTGAAGGATTGGGCAAGTGCGTAGTACCCCTTAAACCTAAGAAGAAAGTAGCCGTGGTCCCTAAAAATCAAGAAAACATTCAATGGTCAAAATCGTTTTAGTACTTCACATTCTAAGAGGGGTAGAGCTCCGTGTTGACGGTTAAGTCATGTTTGCTTGCTAGGCATGAAAGTTTTGTTACCTGAGGAGCAAGCTTAGCTCGTTGACAAAGGCTCGATTCATATACATATAAGATAAGGTGAGAGTGCTTAGCTATTATCTTCAACTTGTGTTTATGTAAATGATGCTTAAAAATGCTTTGAAGCGCATGTTTTGAACTATGACTAGTTTGACGATCGCATGAACCTGCTGTTTTCAAAAGCCATGATATTTTTAATTCAAATGTGCTATCCATGATATTTTGAGCTAGCATGATGTTACTATGAAAGTATGGTTAATGTTATGTGGTTGTTCCAAAGTGCAAAGTTACAAGGATTTTTGGCCCTTTATATCCCGTTATGAGAGAGGTTACCCAACTAACTATGGGTGTTGTTTGTCCCTATGGGGGAGGTTTCCCATTGAGCGGGGGTTTTTGCCTTAAAGACTTTTGGGCTGAGCCTCAGGTTATAGAACATACCACTCGTGCTTGGTGGAGAGTGGCCCTCATTCCATCACGTGGCTATTCGTGTATTGAGAATTGAGGTTACGGTACAGTTAGAACTCCCGGTCGTGAGGTTGACGACTACTTGGACGTTGTTGGGGTTTGAGTCTAGATTTGAGAAAGTGGTCATGCATTTTAAATTTGTGGCGATTAAGTCAAGAACATACTTCTGTTTGCAATACTGAGAAGGTTCTGTATAATCTGTAATATTTTAATGTTCAAGAAAATGCATCAGTTTCTATATTTTTGTGAAAAATGTGATGAACTGTTTTTAGAAAGAGTTTTCAGTTATCCTTAACTAAGTAACTGTCTTTTCTGTTCATGATAATTCTAAGTGCGCTCTCCTATAACCTCTATGGTTGTAGATACCAAGAACGGCTTGGAGTTGGTCCACCACAGGCGTCGTCGAGTACTTTTGGTTCTGGCGTTGGGAATCGTTTTGGTTCGTTTTCTTTTGTTTAGTTTTTTGTTTTGGTTGAGCTTCATGTATAAGACCCTGGAGTTTTTTTTTTAAATATTTTAGAAGTAATGTAAGCCCTTGGGGTGGCGAATCCCTAGTGACTCATGTATGCCTCTTTTGACATTAAGGTGTTGTGGTTGCTTAGAAGTTCTTATTTGATCTCTTAATATCTTTATCTCTTGTCTTTCTCTTTGGCCGCCAGTTTAAGGCGGGATCACATCCCTTTGTTCAGGTTTGGTCCCTTACGGGAGCGGGGTGTTACATAATGAACGTGAGCCTTATACACTTAATTCGTTTAACAAAATATGCTTGTTAAAGAAATTGAGTTCTGAGTCAATTTTTTCTTGATTGCAGTTAAGAATGGGGATCCTATGGCTAATCCTACTTGTGAATTTCAGGTGGAAAAGTTTCTGGTCCAACCTTGGTTTCCCTTTCTTCTGGAGAAGTTGGTGGCTAATATTTGATTCTTTTGTTTTGACAGGATGTCTCAGTAGTTGCCTCCAAATGTGCCACTAGTACCTGCACTCCTGTTAATCTTAAAGAAAGCACTTGTTCCTACAAAACCAGGAGTCCTACAGTAGCTGCTAAGGATGTAGAGAGTTTAGAACTTCAAGTACAACTGAAAGCTTGTATTATGCTAATGTCACTGAAAGCTTGTTGCATAACCATAATGCTTCTCGTCTCAATAAGAATGCTTGTGTTGATGAATATGGTGTGAGTATTCTTAATTTAGAGCTGTGCGTTAATATACATATATATGTATATATTGTTAATCTATAAATGCAGATATTCTTATGGCTTGCGTAGCATGTCTTACTTTTCTCTCCATTTGTGAAACCTGGTGTGGTATAATTGGGTCAGTTACACTTACTCTATGTTCGTTTCAATCTAAAATATTTTTTTTATTTTTTTTCTTCATATTTTTAAGCATATAGATGACCACAAAATTCAGAAAAAGATTTCTGTAACATGTTCTATACCAAAAAGTGGTGAAATGGCTTACCGAAGGTCAATTGGTAAATTTTCCATGTAAGACGCACAGCACATTCTTAACCTGACTGTCCTCATCTAGAGAGAGGGATAGAGAGATCCAACTGTCAATTGTTCCTTTATCTCCAGCTAGAGTTTCTCTACGATGGAGTGGTCTCTAGAGATGACTTTGTGAGTGCAACATTGTGTGTGTTTTATGACTCTAATGACCTTCAAATTTGGTCTTTTGTTAGATCCCATTATCTTTTTAGTGTATCACATGGGATAGTGAATTTCTTTGGCACCGATCAATTATTAGTCTGCTTTTCATCCCAGTACGTACACCTAATGAGTTGAGGCTGATCTTTGGTTGGTAGTTCTTCTGAATTTCCTTATTTGAATTCAATTAGTAGGATGTATCTTGCTTTGGATGGATTCTTTTCACATAAAAATGCAACATCTCAGTCACTGGTCTTACTTTCTGTTTCAAGTTTTTGTAATTTTATTGATGTAATACTTAAAGCTATAGGCATACCTTCTATTGGAAATAATATATTTTAAGAAATTAAGATCTAATTAATTATAATTTGATTATTAGAATCAACATGTTATGAAGTTAAAATTTTATTAATTGTGATTTGATTTATAAGTTATTTTCTTCATTTTTTGTAATTAGTATTTATTATTATAAATAGATAACTATGCATGTTTGATGGTAAGTCAAAATTATTGAATTCTGCTATTTTACTTGGTATCAGAGCCAAAATATGATGAAGAAAAGGAAGAAAAAAAAATTGTCCAAAGAGACCGATTCTAAGCATGTCCAATGGAACCATCTCTGCTCAATTCTTCAATTGTCAAGCTGGGTTTGATTGATATCTTTGTCCCAACTTGAGGGGGAATGTTAAAAATAATATATTTTAAGAAATTAGGATCTAATTAATTATGATTTGATTACTGGAATAAACGTATTAAGAAGTTAGGATTTTATTGATTGTGATTTTATTTTCAAGTTATTTTCTTCCTTTTCATATAAATGACCATCAACACTCTCCCTCGAGATGGTACATATATATCATATGTACTAAGCTTGATACAAATATATTTCACTCGTGACCACATGACTTGTACGAATCACATGACTTGTACGAATCACATTTTGTAACAGCTTTTCTTGAAAAAAGTGATAATCAACCTCAATATGTTTTGTTCTCTCATAGAATACTGGATTAGATTTGATGTGAACTGCTGCTTGGTTATCACACAACAACTTCTTATGATGAGAATGTTGAAATCCAAGTTCATCTAGCATATATCTCAACCAAATCAACTCAAGTGGAATATGCGATAGTTATATATTCGGGCTCAGCACTAGATCGAGTAACCACAGTCTGTTTCTTGCTTTTCCATAAGACCAAATTACCTCCAACAAATACACAATAACCAGTAGTTGATCTTCTATTAGATGGAGATCCAACCAAATCTGCATCTGTATAACCCTTGATTTGAGCATATCCATAATTCTGATATAATAAACCACGACTCAGTGTACTTTTAAGATATCTTACAATACTTATAATGGCATCCCAATGATAATTCTGTGGAGCATCTAAAAACTGACTGACAACACTAACTGCAAAAGAAATATGTGGTCTGGTAACAGTTAAATAATTTAATTTTTCAACCAATCGTCGGTATTGTCCTAGATCTACTAACTCACCTTGATTTGCAACTAATATATTTTTTTATAAGTTAATAACATATTTTCTTTGAGACAAGGAGATGCCCTAGCATGATCTAACCACTTCTATACCCAAAAAATAGTTCAACCTTCTCATATCTCTAATGCATTCCCAACAGAAACCAACAAGAAACACAAGTACACAACAGTGCATGTCACGCCCCGAACTCTAGGTCAAGTGATACACTCAACAACAAACATACATAAGACCTAACCCGATGTTATACTCTCAAAATTAAGCATACATGCATTTAATATAATTGTCAAAAGGCTTACTTTACACGGTTCCAACACCGAAATACATGTTATAGCATACATGATTCAAAAGAACAAAAAAGAAGACTACAGATTTTTCATCTCCAACTCGCAACCCCGAATCAACCTGCGTGACTAGTACTTGAAAAATATTTTAAATCCCACACTGTAAACCAAAGCTCAGCAAAAACTAGACAAACATGAAATACAAGCTAAACATGCTCGAAAAATGATGTGCAATTTTCGACTCGCGCGAGCCATAAAACTGTTTTAAAGACGATTTTGAATCTGAACTCAAACGAGTCCCAAGAGAAAACATTTGAAAAATGATTTTCGATCATGGCTTTCAGGAGCCTCAAAGAAAACAATTTGAAAATAGTTTTGTATCACGACTCATCAGAGGCTACAATTTGAATAT
>JAOTRH010452016.1:0-30321 GCA_034768845.1 Heliamphora exappendiculata | reverse complement strand
GACCAACCAAAAGCTGCCAGGATTGGAAATCTTTTTCAATCATCAATTGTCTGACACCGAGGGAGAAGAGACAGTGGTGGAAGAAGGAAAGAATGTCCGAGAGGAAGACTGGGCTGATAAACTTGAAGATACTGATTTGGGAATGTTGTTTAACGAAGAGATGACTCAACTGCGTATAACTAAATTGGACTATTTCATGACGGGCTCTAGCGCACCAACAGATTGCACCAAGTTCATCATTAACGCGGCCACAAAAGAAGTAAAGAACTGGACCATCGAGTCTGATGACGTACACGTTTATCCTGAGTCCAGGATTGAGTCTGGGTCTGTAATTGTTGGCACATCGATTAGTGCTCCTCTCTCTTCCGTCGCTATCGAGTTTGTAATTCTCGCTGTTTCTAATGAAATGAACGAGATTTTTGGTTACTCTTCTTTGTTTGATTTATTTCATATGCTTTTTGATGATTTCGAATTCGACGGGGATATTTCCAAAGAAATAAAACTTTTAATAAAAAGAGAAGAAAAAATGCGTGTCCAACTAATAATTAAAGAAACTTTGTCAATAAATCTAGGTAATAAAAATAATCCGCAAAATGTTCAAATCGGTTCTTCTTTATCGTTAGTCGAACAAAAATAACTAATAACTTTATTAAAAGAGATCAAAGATGTATTTGCAAGGTCTAACGAAGATATGCCCAGAATTGGTCCCGACATCGTCCAGCACCATATTCCTCTATACCCCGATGCTAAACCGGTCAAACAAAAATTAAGACGGATCCGACCAAAATGGGCTACGAAGATCAAGGAAGAAGTTGCTAAACAGATCAACGCTGGATTCCTAATGGTGACCGAGTATCCAAAATGGGTAGCTAATATAGTGCTAGTTTTAAATAAGGACAGTCGTATCCGAGTCTGCGTGATGCCGGAAGTGGCGACCGCCATGTTCATTGTGGCGGCCGTCAATAGAACCTCTTGGAAACCCTATCCAACATGGCGACTGCCAACTCACATTGTGGCGGCCGCCAATAGAACCTTTTCCAACCTAGCGGCCGCCAACTCCAAATGGCCTGACGTGTCCCAAAATGTGGCAACACCTCATTGGTTGAAGAATTCTATAAATACCGTACCCCGCGTACGTTTTCAGTAGGAATTTTCAGTGGGAGAGACTCTGTCAATATACCGAGCGATCCCGAGCCCTGACGCCGAAACCCTGCGGAGATACGGAGTCCCTAATCTCCCATACCTACATTGAAGCCTACATTGCTTGGATCACCCCCCGAGGATTGGACAATTGGAGCACATTTCCCGACTTGAGAATTCCCTGGCA
Source organism: Heliamphora exappendiculata (assembly GCA_034768845.1). Classification (NCBI taxonomy): domain Eukaryota; kingdom Viridiplantae; phylum Streptophyta; class Magnoliopsida; order Ericales; family Sarraceniaceae; genus Heliamphora; species Heliamphora exappendiculata. Next base: position 28,994 of record JAOTRH010452016.1, on the reverse strand, counting down.
ATCCAGGTACCTCGCTTGGATCCCCGGTATTTCTAACCCTATTCCCTATCTTTTGGGGTGATCGGGTTATATTTAATCTCAATTCATGTATTCCTTTTTATTTGCTTAGTTAATCTTGTCATCATTTACATTGCTTCATTTAATTTAGTTATTTTAATTTCATTTAATTTGGTTACTTTAATTTCGTAGTTTACACTTTCACACTAAGCACATTATTTTTTTTCTTTAATTATTTCATTAATTAGTGCTAACATCAATTAACAATATGACTAAATAATGTCGTTATTGCTATAATATAAAGTACTTTCATAAAAATGGTTGTAATCATCAATATTACATCCATTTAAATTCTAGCATTTTATTCTATTTTTCTTTCTTTTTATGTTAAATTAATGGTCTAACATTATTTATTTTTCTTTTCCTCTAATTAGTCTAATTTTCTTTTACTAATATTTTATTTTATTTTATTTATCATTAATTTAATTGTCTATTTTAATTCTTAGCTTTCATTTAATAGCTACTTAACTTTCTTTCTTAGCATTTAATTTTTTTGTGTAATGTAACTTTTTAAAAAAATGTCTTATTTCTTTTCTTTTAGCTTAATGTAATTTCTTTTTTAATGTACTATTTATTTCTCATTTCTTTGCTTATAATATTAGTTTAAGTGTTCTTTTATTTTCTTAGCTTTGTTCTAATATTCTAGTATTTATTTATTTTTCTTATTTTCTTTTTTATTTTTCTTTTAAGCACTAGTATAATGTTTCGATTTTCATTTTATTTATTTTCTTTTTCTTTCCGTTTCAATACAATTCATATTTCTAGTATTTTCTTTTCTTTTGATGTAACATTTTATTTTCTTTTATCATCAACTTTATTTTTCTTCATAATGCCTTATCTTTTTTTTTTAAGTATTCAATATTCTTTTCTTTAAATACTAATACTTCATTTTATTTTTTTTAGCTTAATATTTATTTTCTAGCTTATACTTTCTATTTTCTTTTCTTTTCTTTCAATATTAATGTAATTTTCTTTTCTTATCTTTTATCTTCTTATTAACTTTAATAAATTTCTATTTTGCATTTCTTTTCTTGTAACATTAGCATTCATCTCTCTTACAAAAAAAATTCATTTTCTTTTCCTATGATTCCTTTTTATCTTTCTTTTTTTTTATTTTTGTTAAACCAAAAATCACAAAAAATATTATAATTTTCTCTTTAAAAGAAAATTCTATTTTTTTCATCTCTTTTATTTTTCTCCATTTTCTTCTATTTTTTCTTAAAATATAATATATTAAATCTTCTTTAAAATCTTCCTCTATTAATTTAATTTGTTTTTCATAATATTTTTCTTTTTTTTTCTTTTTTATTAACCACAAAAAAGCGCAAAACAAATAAAAATATCTTTTATGTTAGTTAATATTTTTCTCATTTTTCTTATTTTAATCTTTCAAGTTAATAGTGTAATTTTCTCCTTTAACAGTAATTAAAAACTCATTTGTTTATTTCGTTGCTATTATTTTTCTTTTCTTTTCTTTTGTTCAAAAAATTATAAAATGTAAACAATAAGATTTTCTTTTAGTGGTTTAAACAAGCATTTTTCAACATTTTATTTTGGCTTGTAAATTTTTTTTTATTTTTTTCTTCTTCAAATTTGAGTTTCAAATATTTGCTTATTAATAGATAAAATATTTGTTATTAGATTTTATTATTTTGGTTAGTCTTTAATATAAGATTTGTACATACTTTTAGATAATTCAATAATATGCATATTGTACATATTAGTTTAGGGTTTGATTATCTTATGTCAAAATTGTGTAGTTCATTTTTGTGCAGTCCAATTAGATAATTTTAGCAACTTAACATGTTTGTTCTTTTAACTAAAGCATACTAGTTTAGGTTTTTTAAACAATATTGCATGTGCGTATGTGTTTCATGTATCCTTTAGATAGAAATTGCATATTATAGGATTTAGAATTTTTTTTTAACACTTATTTGTTTGGGAGTGTTATGTATATATTTTTTATATTTTTTATACTTGATTTTGAATGTTCTCTCTTCACTCCCATTTTCTTTATTTGCATGTATTTGAGAAATCATATTAAAAAATCAATGATGATTTAGCAAAGGCCAACTTTATGATTGGGCGAACGGAATGTCTGACACCTTTTCCGATTCGTACCTTAGCCCCCGAACCCTCTTTTCTCTAGTTAACATTTTCAAAGATCAATAGCCATTTTTGTTTTTCTTAGTTTTTCTCAAAAACTAAGTGGCGACTCTATTTTTAATAAAAAGAGTTTTTAAAATTTGGTTTTCAATGTGTTCAAAATATCTTTCAAAACATCTTTGACTTACCTCATTTTTAACCCCCAAATCCCAAAGCCACACCATGCAAGAGTAATTTAGTTATTTTTGTTGTTATTTTATCTTTTATTAATTAATGATATATATATATATCTGAATTTGAGCATCCATGTGTTAAATTTTAGATTTTTAAGATTTTTTGTTGTACTAGGGGCAAAATGGTCATTTTACCATAATTATGAGAATTTTTTATTTTTAATTTTATAATTTATGTTATTTACATAATTTAAGCTATCCTGGGGTTTTTCTAAGTATTAGGGCTTTGCCTCTGAGTATTTGGTCTTTTTAGGATTTTCAGGTCAAATTAAGATTTCGGGTTGAGTTAGGGTTTCTCTCGTTCATGCAGCGACCTATGTTCCTATTGTCCATACGCCGCTAATACTAGAGTTGGAGCTGGGTTATCACAATTTAGGTGGTTACTACTAGGGTCTGGACCGGAGTGTTACAATCTACCCCCTTAAATAAATTTCATCCTCAAAATTTCATGCGAAAGGTTGTAGATTACTAGCATCTCTTCTCTTCGAAGTTGTGTCCTTGAGTTGTTCGTTATTGAGGGCGTGGAAAAGGTCAGGCTGATACGTTCAACAATTTGGGAATAAAGGTTGTTTAATCTTTACTAATTTCTTAAACCGATCACTACAAAATTTTCTATGATCACGTCGCATACTTGTGGCGCAAGAATTATTTGACTAGTGCTAACCTAAAAATCTTTGTCCTTTAAGCGTATCTTTTCTCGGGATAATGCAACAAGTCTAACTAACGTATATCTTAGGGTTTTGAATTCGGGCGTACCTCCGATCATCAACGAATACTCCTTTTTCTCCTAGGAGCCTTCTGTCCATTAATTCTCTTGTTGGTCAAGCTGTATCATCCTTCTCGAACTACCAATTCCCTTTTTACGAAAGTTATAGTTTCTTTCCCTTGGTAGCGGGCATTCAAACTTTTTATGTCCGAAGTTATTACAATTAAAGAAGATCATTGAGTTTGTCAAGTGTGGAGGGCGAACGCTCCACTCTTCGCTCTCTGGTTGGTCAGGTTGCACCACCTTTTTCATAGCACTTGTTCCTTGCTACAACAAATTTGTTTGATCCTTGTAGTTCTAGTCTGTTTGATGGTGGTTGTAGTTTAAATCTCTTCAAAGTGGCCACTCAGATCTTTTAAGTCTGAGCCTATGACATTGATAACAAATTTTTAATTTTGGTGCCCCTTTTTTTGAGTAATTCCCGTCGGTCACCTTGAGAGTAAGGTTCTGAGCATGTGATCTTCTTGTTATTCCATAGTGGTGCTCCTTGATTGTCTTCTCTTTTCGGGCAATGCATCATCTTTTGTTCTGACCAGATGCACCTATAACAAACTCTTACAGTTGGTTGCTGTTGCTTTGTGTTCTTGATCCAAACCTCCGTTGTTCGGGAAAAATTCTTCTTCTCAGGTGTTGGGATATTCTGTACCCTTAGGTCCGACAAGTACCATGATCCTTCTTGGGTTGCCTTTCGTCGCGATTGATCCAAATTGGTTGCTAGATCTTGTAAAATTTATGCCAGGCTTGAGACTTTCACTTCCTCTTCAGTTTCACCTACTTTTACTGAACATCCATGGTTTTGTCTTTATCCCGCCATCTCTAAGAAAGAGAAAAGGAAAAGGGGTCACTGAATTGTTTGCTAAAGTCGGTTCTACTTATATGGCACTCAATCTGTTCATTAGTATAAAAAGTCGTATTCAATGAGATTCTATCGTTCTTTACGGTAGATTGTCAACACAGGGCTACTATTCTTGGTACTATATGAATTTCTGTTATTGCATTCTAGGTCTCACTTTGTTGACTAGTAGAGATTTATTCCAACCAATCAGTTCCCTTCTATTTTTATTTTGTATATTAACAATCCCGCAGTATTGTTTGCACACGAAACCTCGCATGGTTTCCAAAGATGGTTCAGGAGCTGTGCTTGTAACCAGGTTTGGACTAAAGATAAGAGTTTCCTTTAATTTCCCTTATGCATACTCTTAACATACTTTTAATGGTTCAACATCGGGTGTTTAGACAGCCCAGGTGAGATGCGAGTTTTGGTTAGGTATGGTAGAGAACTTATGTAGGTGTAAAATTTCTCAGATATACTTTTTGCTTGTAGCTACAAATGTGTCCCAGGGTTTGTGGGTAGAGAGCGAGCGGCCTTAGCGAGGTAATTCATTATAACTCGAATGTTATTGTGCTCTTGAGGTGACCTTGGCGATCCTGGTGATGAAGTCCATAATCATATACCTTCTTTCTTATTCAGGTCATATCAAACGTTGTATTAATTCTCTTTGTTCCTGTCGTTGTTCTTTCACGTTTTGGTACATAGGGTTTGGAGGTCTCTTCCTTAACTGGGTCATTTTTGTCTGGTGGTTGATCACTTTAAGGCAATTGAATGCAATAAAAGGTATGTCTGAGGCAAATATCGAGTCATGTGATTCATTATGGTATGGGGGTTAATTCTCCATCAGGCTCCAGATGCTCCTAGTTGTCTCTTGTTTTCCACTTCTCTACTATTGGTACAAATCTTTTTCTTCCCGGGTTATTTTTTTTGGATAATTAATTGTAACATAAAAAAATAATACATGTTTACAAGGGGCATACCCCAGGTAAATACATTAGTAACATGAAGGGAAAAGCTCCCTATAACTGACTCAACCCCAGATAACAACCAATGCCCTGAAAAATAAAAGGACCCAACCCCTGCTTAAAAGCGGGGGAAACTAGCTAATAAAACACGTTCCACGCACAACCCGCATGGATGGGCAAAACCCACTGGCAATACAAACATAGTAGTCATAGAACGCCTATATAAAATCAAGGAACTGACAAGGACAAAGAAATTTCACTGACCCAAACCAAGGTAAGTTTAGTCTCATTGAGATAGTCACACTCCCCAACCAATGGGGGAAAGGATAGAGACAGGAACACCACCATTGATTAGAGCAGAATATCCATATCAGGGCTACAACCTCAATCAAGACAACCATCATTAGGAAACACTAGCAGTCGAGAGAACGATAATAAATGGCTCCCCAAAACTCCTCTAAAGCCCCAAAAAAGAACTACAATATAGCTGAGAGGATGTCACAACCCTGGTGGCTTAGGAGGTCGAAACAAGCTGGTACCCAAAACCACGGCGCTAAGGCGTATGAGAAGGGCCAGCCCCAAGGGAACCTCAGCTCGAAATCAGAAGGTCAGCCCCTAACCAAAACCACCATCAGGCCCACCTTTACACCCTAGCCAACGTATCCTAGGCAACTAAGGACATGAGCACCACCCAGACCATATGACAGTTCTATCAATGAAGCTCTTGAGGATCATCAAAATCATAATTTATCTCAACTGAACATAGGAGCCAACTTCCAGTGCTAGAACCACAAACATTATAACAATCATTAGAAGACCCCATCAGCCGAAAGTAATAGCCGAGCCCATTACCTACCAAAGAAGCTCAGCATCACAGATAAAACACGTTCACCTGAGTGAGAAGGGAACACTCTCCCGGGTTGTTAGATTTGTGGGTCCACTATGAACTAGTTTGGGGAAAGCCAAGATTTTGTCACATGGTGATGTCATGAGTCCCTTGATGTGAAGCTGTGGTTCCTAACTATAGGTTACTGATAGCATAGTTCTACTTGTCGGCTCCTTTAAAAAGGTGTAATCAATTGAGTAAACCCTTACTTAACCATTCCTGTAGTCGGGGTCTTGGCTTTTAAAACTCCGTTAAACGCGAACATTGACGTACTTCAAGTCATAATGTTGAGGAAAGATTATCCTATGTTTCGAAGGTGTTAAGAGGTTCTGGTGCATTGTCTTAGTCTTTCATGAAAGCATCGAAGCCTAATAACTTGATGTCTAGACGATCATCATTACTCACAGACTTACGGGGCAAGGCTTTGACGAGCAAAACATACATGGAGTTTGATAAGGATGGTCAGCTCAGTATTTCTAATTTCAGAGAAGGTGATCATAAGGTAGTGAATAGGTAAGCGTTTAGCTGAGGATTTCAAATGGTATAAGCACGAGAACTAACCGGGGTTAGAATATCTTACGGTGGACTGCCCGATGGTTCAAAGGCATGGGGTGGAAGCTTTATTTTGAATTTTTTTCAATTTTTATTGGTTGCATGGGAGGTGGGAGTTGTTTGAGACTTACAAATCTAATTTTTGGCAGCTTGGGAATTCTGCTAAGGGCAGGTTTGAGTAGACAGATCTGATTTTTGTATTAAATTAGGGTTTAAATTAAGTTTTGATCCATTTTGTGAAAGAAAATGCATAAAATATTAATTTTATGTATTTTTTTGGTATCTAAATCTACTAAAACCTATTATATTAATGTGTTTATTATTAATTTATTCTTTTCATGATTTATCTTAATTTTTATAGGAATTAATTAAATAGGTGTAGCCTTTTAAGCTAAATTAAGATAGTTTGACTAGAATTAACCTTTTGACTTATTTATTGTGTAGAGAATTTAAGTGAATATTTGTTTGCTTTTGTTGACATATATTATCATATTATTATGTATATTACTTGTATAAAAAATATTAGAACAAAATAATGCTTAATTTATACACTTTTTTTCATTTTTAAGCTTTAAAATGTAAAAAGTAGCTTTTGGGGCACATCTCCCTAGGTGGCCGGCCATGCAAGGAAAATTTGGTCATTTTTATTGTTATTTTGTCTTTTATTAATTAATTGTATATAAATATCAGATTTTGAGCATCCATGTGTCAAATTTTGAATTTTTAGGACTTTTTGCTGTACTATGGGCAAAATAGTTATTTTACCCTCATGAGAATTTTTGACTTTTAATTTTATATTTTATGTTATTTACTTAATTTAAGCTGTCACTGGACTTTTCTGAGTAATAGGGCTTTGCCTCTGTGTATTTAGTCTTTTTCGGATTTTTGGTTCAAATTAGGGTTTTGGGTTGAGCTAAGGTTTCTCTCGTTCATGCAACGACCTAAGTTCCTATTGTGTATACATTGCTAATACTAGGGTTTGAACTGGATTATTACAATCTAGGTGGTTACTACTAGGGCCCGGACTGGGATGATACAATTTACCCCCCTTAAATAAATTTTGACCTCAAAATTTTATGCGAAAGGTTATAGATGATTACTTGCATTTCTTCTCTCTGAAGTTCTGTCCTTGAGTTGTTCGTTATTGACGGTGTGGAAAAGGTCGGGTTGATACGTTCAACAATTTGGGGAAAAAGGTTGTTTAATCTTACTAATTTCTTAAACCGATCACTACAAAATTTTCTATGATTACGTCGCATACTTGTGGCACGAGAATTGTTTAACTAGTGTTAACCTAAAAGCCTTTGTCCTTTAAGCGTGTCTTTTCCTGGGATAATGTAACAAGTCTAACTAACGTATATCTTAGGGTTTGTGAATTCGGGTGTACTTCCAATCATCAATGAATACTCCTTTTTCTTCTGAGAAGGCGAGCCTTCTGTATCATCCTTCCCGAACTGCCCATTCCCTTTTTACGAATATTGTAGTTTCTTCTCCTTGGTAGTGGGCATCCAAACTTTCTATGTCCGAACTTATTACAGTTAAAGTAGATTGTTGAGTTTGTCTCCTATGGAGGGCGAACGTTCTACTCTTCGCTCTCGGGTTAGTCAGGTTGCACCACCTTTTTCAAACCACTTGTTCCTTGCTGTAACAAATTTATTTGATCCATGTAGCTCTGGTCTGGTTGATGGTGGTTGTAGTTTAATTCTCTTTGTAGTAGGCACTCAGATCTTTAATGTCCGAGCCTATGGCATTGATAATAGATTTTTAATTTTGGTGCCCCTTTTGCCTAGTTGTTCCCGTCGGTCACCTTGAGAGTAAGGTTCTGAGCGTGTGATCTTCTTGTTATTCCGTAGTGGTCCTCCTTGATTGTCTTCTCTTATCGGGCAGCGCATCATCTTATGTTCTGGCTTGTTACACCTATAATAAACTCTTACTATTGATTGTTGTTGCTTTGTGGCCTTGATCCAAGCTTTCGCTGTTCGGGAAAAATTCTTCTTCTCCAGTGTTGGGATATTCAGTATCATTAGGTTTGACAAGTACCATGATCCTTCTTGGGGTGCCTTTCCTCGCGATCGATCCAAATTAGCTGCTAGATCTTGCAAAATTCGTGCCAGGCTTGGGACTTTCACTTCCTCTTCAGTTTCACCTACTTTTACTGAACATCCATGGTTTTGTCTTTGTCCCACCAACTTTAAGAACGAGAAAAAGAAAAGGGGTCACTAAACTGTTTACTAAAGTCAGTTCTACTTATATGGCACTCAATATGTTCATTAGTATAAAAAGTCTTATTCAATGAGATTCTATCCTTCTTTACCGTAGATTGTCAACGCAGGGCTACTATTTTGGGTTCTATATGAATTTCTATTATTGCATTCTAGGTCTCACTTTGTTAACTAGTAGAGATTTATTCCAACCAATCAGTTCCCTTCTATTTTTATTTTGTATGTTGATAATCTCGCAATATTGTTCGCACACAAAACCTCATATGGTTGCCAAAGCTAGTTCAGGAGCTGTGATTGTAAGAAGGTTTGGACTGAAGAAAAGAGTTTCCTTTAATTTTTCTTATGCATACTCTTAACATACTTTTGATGGTTCAACACCGGGTGCTTAGAAAGCCCAGGTGAGATGCGAGTTTTGCTTAGGTATGGCAGAAAACTTATGTTGGTGTAAAATCTCTCGGATATACTTTTTGCTTGTAGCTACAAATGTGTCCTGGAGTCTGTGGGTAGAAAGCGAGCGACTTTAGCGAGAAAATTCATTGTAACTCGAATGTTATCGTGCAGTTGTGGTGACCCTGGCGATCTTGGTGACGAAGTCCGTAATCATATACCTTCTTCCTTATCCAGGTCTTTTCAAGCATTGTATTAATTATTTTAGTTCCTGCCGTTGTTCCTTCACGTATTGATACGTAGGGTTTGGAGGTCTCTTCCATTAGTGGGTCATTTTTCTCCGGTGATTGGTCACTTTGAGGCAATTGAATGGGATAAAAGGTATGTCTGAGGCAAATATCGAGTCATCTGATCCATTATCGTTTAGGGGTTAATTCTCCATCTGGCTCTAGATGCTCCTGGTTTTCTCTTGTTTTTCACTTCTCTACTGTTGGTACAAATCTTTCACTTCCCAGGTTGTTGGATTTGTGGGTCCAATTTGAACTAGTTTGGGGAAAGCCTAGATTCTCTCACATGGTGATGCCATGAGTCCATTGATGTGAAGCTGTGGTTCCTAACTATAGGTTACTGATCGCATAGTTCTACTTGTCAGCTTCTTTAAAAAGATGTAGTCAGTTGAGTAATCCTTAACCATTCCTGTAGTCGGGGTCTCGGCTTTTAAAACTTCGTTAAACGCAAACGTTGACGTACTTTAAGTCGTAATGTTGAGAAAAGATTACCCAATGTTTCAAAGAGGTGTTAAGAGGTTTCCGTGCATTGTCTTAGTCTATCGTGAAAGCGTCGAAGCCTAATAACTCGATATCCAGACAATCATTGTTACTCATAGACCTTCGGCGCAAGGCTCTGACAAGCAAAACATACATGGAGTTAGATAAGGATGGTCAGCTCGTTCTTACTGGTTTCAAAGAAGGTGGTCATAAGGTAGTGAATAGGTAAGCGTTTAGCTGAGAATTTCAAATGGTATAAGCACGAGATGTAACTGGGGTTAGAATATCTTAGGGTGGACTCCCCGATGGTTCAAAGGCACGGGGTCATAGTTAAAGCAATCACTGTTAAACCAAGTTGAGAGGTCGATTGAAGCTTAGCTGTATTGGAGAAAAGAGATCAGTAATTTATGAATATTATGGAGAGAAAGTTCTCGGGATCAATCTGTGCAATTTCAAACCTTGGCAAGAGATACGTTTAAGCAATGGGTAGCCAAACTAGATATTTATCTTGAAGTTACGTCAACCTAACGTACTTCAATTCAAGCATCCAAGTCAACTTCTCGTGTTGGGATTTCAAGAGTTCACAAATTACGTCAGTCGGACATAGTATTAAAGTAAGGAAAATGAATGGTGGTGAAGGTGTGACGCCCCGTCCTCCGGGCACGCCGAGACATACATAAATATAAATAAAGGGATATTCTAGCCATTCATTTATATTTACATACATTAGTTATTACATCATAAAGGAGTTCTGAACCGTTCAAAGTATTTAATTATTACTATTTCACTAAAAAATTTCAAAAATTACACTAAGCACGAGAGAACTGAATATAAGCATCAAAGCAGAGGTCTCGACTCCTCAGAACACATCAGCGAAATTCACGTGCTCTTGGGACTCACCCAGTTCTTCAAACTCTTCTTCTCCCTCTGGGACAACTTCTCCAAGAACTCCTCCCTATCTATGGCACGAATGCCATGAGCCGAGACCCAAAAGCAAAAACACTCTAACCTTCTAACTAATCTCACGACACAAAATTTACCGCAACACATACCATAAAACACCCAGTACAGTTTATAGTCAAGGAGATAGATAAATTTATAACATGGTGGCAGATAAGTCAATAAACATGCGTGTATGAAATGCAGATGCCCAACCCAAAATGCACCCATATAAGAAACAGGAATTCCACGCCGGGAATCACCAGAGTAGACTTAATGGGACTTGATCACCAAAGCCATCATCGCTCCTCGTTGCGAATAGTAAATGCGTCGCCGAGCTTCATGCCACAGTTGTTTTACTCAATAGCAACAGCGTGGGGGCGGGCCAACCAATTATTCAGCCACCCTTATCTGGGCCAACAATTTTCACCTTAAGACTCGTGATGCCTTCGCCGGTGTCAACCCAAAGTTTAAGAGAATCCAAGAAACGTTCATATTACACAAAGTACCAAGATGAGGGGTCTAGGTCTGCCAAAATTGGGCTCTCTCTGAATTACCACCGCAGTGGGATTAGGTCAGCCAAATTAGGCCCTCCGAATTACCCAAGGCAAAGTACCAGGATTAGGGATTTAGGACAGCCACAATTAGGCTATCTTCGAATTACCACCGCAGTGGGATTAGGTCAACCTAATTAGGCTCTCTCCGACTTACCCAAAAATCTAAACTATCGAAACCAGAATGCTAGTGACGAACCCATGGTGCCCAACAAAATCCGTAAACCATTTCAAACATCGGAGACGCACCCAGGATGTATAAACCAAATCTGTAACACCGGGGATGCCCCCAAAATGTATAAACAAAAACATTTTTGAAAATGGCGACTAGGGACGCCCTAGACTTAGAACCAACAAGAATATTCTCAACACAACCCATCCCAACAACGGTTTGTACATATGGATTCCAATATGTCAGGATGCAAATGACAATGTCAATAATATATGGTATGGATCTCAAATATAACCATCTTCAGCATGACATCAACTAGCATGACAAGATTCATGGTATAACGCACAAAGCATAAAGTACAAGTATATGAGGCAAAAGCTATAATTCACAAGATATTATTCAACATGATCGCATGAGTTCTAAATCATCATACATTCACTTATAAATGTTAATCGACTAATTCAATCAACCATCTTACAACAACTAGGGTCTCATAGTGATAAGTACTCAACAGAATATGTGACAGAATGTTCCTCGAGGGCTAAAAATCAACATAAACTTTTAGAGGGGTTTTGACCTATCAAACCTTAGTATTTTGTTCTCTGTTTTGGTGAGTGGATAGATATACATGTTATCTACAACTTTCATGTTTTGACCAAGGTTCGGATCTCATTCTAAAGTAGGGTTTACAAGTCGGTGGAGTTGACTAGTCAAAAAATAACACACTTTGATAAAATTACAATATCTTGAGTTGTAGTTATGCAAATGAGTTGAAACCAACTTTGGATGAAATATAACACAAAAATATAACTCTTGACATAAAAATCATGCTTAGATCAATTTTCTATATTGAGTTATGGTAATTCAAATCTCTGGACAGAAACATCAAAGTCCTTAAAAATCAAGCCTCTTAGGGGTTAGGTCTTCTACTTATGTCATGTCATGTTTTAGATCCATTTCTTTGCATGCTAGTGATTTTAACTTTAATATCAAGGCTCCAGCACAATTAGAGATCATTAAACTCAAAGATAACAACATACAACAACATCTCATATCATTCATAATCAAAACAGCCCCTAAGTTTCCAACTACAACTTTTTTTCGGTTTGATTTCGATTCTTGATTTTTGAGGGGCTTAAGGGGTGTGTTGGGGGGATGTTTTGAGGGATATTAGATACAAGGTTTAGAGGTTTTACTTACTTATTTTGAGAGATCAAAGAATGGCGAAGAATTGATTTGGACGAGCTTTTGAAAACTCCACGGTTTTTTCTTTTTTCTTCTTTCTTCTTCCTCAAACTCATGGAATACCTCAAGAACAATTGAAGGTCTGGTCCCTCACTCTCTTGCACGAAATTTTGAAGGGGAGAAGAGGTGTTTTGTCTTAGTTTAAATAGGCAAAGGCTAGGGGACAATGGGAGACAAAAAGTACACAAGAAGCTTCCATTTTCTTCATTTCAATAATGTGATTTGAATTTGATTTGATTCTTGGAGGCTAGAATTCAGATTTTGGGAAGCTAAAAGTAGCTAGGTGGATTTTTGGGAGACAAAAATCTAATCACTCATCAATCAAAGGGTTTTTTCTTGGTTTGCGTGCCCCTATTTGTACAAGAAAATGCATTAAAAGTTAATTTGATGTATCTTTTTGGTGTCTTTTTCTACTGAGACTTATTATTTTAATATGTTTAGGAGAAATATAGTATTTTCATGTATTATCATAGTTTTTATAGCAATTGATTAAATAGATGTGGTCTTTTAAGTCAAATTAAGCTATTTTGACAATATAGGACTTTTTAACTTATTTTGTTGTGTATAAACTTTAATAATAATTTTTTTGCTTTTGTTGACTTATAACACTATATTATTATGTATATTACTTGTTCAACAAGTATGGGATCATCATAAGGTTTCATTTAATACCTTTCTCATCATTTAAAGCTAAAAAGAAGCAAAAAAGTCACTTTTTGGCACATCCCCCAAGGTCGTCGACCACTAAGGGGTATTTTTGGCATTTTTGATGTTATTTATTCTTTTACCACTTAATTGTACTTAAATTCTTCATTTAGGGTATCCATATGTCAAAATTTAGATTTTTAAGGCTTTTTGCTGTACTATGGGCAAAACGGTCATTTTATCCTATTTATGAGAATTTCTAATTTTTAATTCATTATTTCATGATATATACTTAATTTAGAATGTTAGGAGACTCTCCGAGTATTAAGGCTTTGTTGCCTGAGTTTTGAACCTTTTTAGGATTTTTTGGCCAAACTTAAGGTTTTTGATTCGAGTTAGGGTTCTGAACTACTTATGTGTTCTATGGTCTCGTGGACTATTCATCACTAACACTAGGGTCTGAGCATGGTCATTACATGGGTCGTTATCAATAGGGTTGTTACAACTAGGGTCTGTACCGGGTCGTTACAGAAGGATTACCTATGAATGTTACTATGTAGCATTGTTGAGGATCGGTGTTATTAGAAGCGAAGAATTTTAATTGGGTATAAAGTTGATACAAGGGTTTGGGAAAGAAACTCATAAGGGTGAGATTGTGGGGTTTTAACGGTGTTTCCTCAAAATTTATGCTACTTTGAGTGCTTTATCATCTAGGGGTTAGTTAACTTGTCAGTGGTTTGATCATTTATCAGCCATCTTAAGAGGGTGTTGAGATTCAAGGTTGTTTCTATATTTTTTTTTGGATATTGCAGAATTTAGTTTGGGATTATGAAATAGTTTATAAAGAATTTAGCAATAAATATATGCCTTTAGTTCAAACGTAATTGGTATAAGGTTCTCAAAAAGTTCACATAGCATACACACAACCTTCAAACAAAAAGAAAAGTACAACGCCTAGCGTATTGAAGCCTAAACAAACAAACGCAGATAGAAGTGACGAACAATTGCATCATGTTCCAAAGTCGCTTCGTAAATGTCGTAGCAGCGCCAATGCACTTCCATGCTAACGAAAATATGTCTGTCATGTCTTGCTCTTTAGTGGGTTCTTCCTCAGGGTCTAAGTCCTCTGGTTCCGATGCTGCCCACGGTTCCCCAGCCAGGTCTGCGTCAGACGCCATCTTAAAGAAAGAAAAATAAAGAAAACCCTAGGGTGAAGATTTTAAGTTGTTAAAATTATATGTGATAAATTAATAGTATAGAAATTCACTACTAGAAAAAGTACTTTTTGTCTCGAGCTTTTTTGCATCGGCTTATTTGCCGATGCAAAAAGTTTTTTTTTTGAGATGACAACTATAGCCGATGCAAATAAATAAAAAACCGACGCAAAAAATATTTTTATTTGAGACGAAAAACGTGGCCAACATATATAAGTGAGAATTAATTATTTACGACTGGCAAAAGGCTTTGGCAAAAGTGTTGGTCGCAAAAAAAAATGTTTTTGCGTCGGCATATTGCCCGTCGCAATAATTCATAAATTAAACTACGTCGTTTTAAGTAGGCGGGAAATCCTCAAACCCTAGGCTCCTAAAACCATAGCCTCCTAAAATCATATTTCCCATTTTCTCATTCACTTATCCAAAACCCTAGCCTTCTTCTCTTTCTCTCCCCTCTCCCTTCTGCTGCCTCACGCCAGTGCCATCGCCAGCTTCCTCCACCAGCGCCAGCGCCACCTTCATTCGCCGCCTTCCTCCACCATCGAATCACAGATTCTCGATTTGGGTAAGTTTTCTGTATTTTTGTAATTATTAATTATTTGAAATCATTAAACAGAAAATAAACCCAAGCCTCTATCAATCTCAATAACCAGGGTTTTCGTTTAAACCAAAAATCATATTTCCTGTTTACGGATGAGATTTGTTCGAATACAATGAAATCCAAGACAAGATTTGTTTAAACCCAAAATCTATATTTTCTTTTTGCGTGTTTAATTCTGAGAGAGAAAAGAGATTTTTTCCAATTAGAGAAAATAGGAGATACCAGTGTCGGGGCTTCCATACCAAGTAGCGGTGGCGAGATACCAATGTGGATCCGCAACGCGTTGGAGAGGCTTGGCAGCAACCACCAAACACTGAACCACCGCCGCCACTAAACAGAAGTGGACAAGCTGGCTGTAGCCGCTGTCGCCCCCCATTGTCTCAGCTCGTCTGCGCTGACTGATTTCTGGCCAGCGGAGAAAAAGAGGGAATGGTGGGGAGAGGAAAGCTCTCTCTCTCTCTCTCTCTCTCTCTAAAAGAGATTGTGGGTAATTATTTATGAGTTTTTGTAAAAGTTTTTTTGTGAAAAGTTTATTACTGCTATTATTTGTCGGATGTTTTTTGTTTGGAAGTAGCCAGTTTGGACGAATGGGGGATTGTTTTTTAATTTTTATTTTTGCCCTTATTTGATAAAGGGGTGAGTATTTTTTAGAGAGTAAAATTTAGGAATTGTTATTAGACTTTTTAATTATTTCAAAATGTGACATAGTCTTCAACAAAGTGATGAGTTTACTTATAATAGTAGTATATATATATATATATATATGTGTGTGTGTGTGTGTGTGTGTGTGTGTGTGTGTGGATAGATTGTTTGCTCCATGTAGAGATAGACGAATGGAATGATAATTTACCAAACTTCAACAAGAAAATCCCAACCTTCTCCATTATTAAGTCTGGCTAGTTCCTCTGTTTTTTTTTATTACAGCGAGTTCCTCTTATTCTCTTATATTCGTTGCTTTATTTTTCTTTTCTTCGGTTGGGTGCAGCTGCGGTGGACAAAATATGAACATAAGGGTTTGTTTGATTGGGGTATTTGAAAGCTAAAACTAGAGTACATATGATGTGGGATGACTTCTGAGCTGTTAGTTAAGTAATTCGATGCGATATAAAATTCCAAGTTAAGGGCCAAATTCATGGATAAAAATTATGATGCCAAGCTTTGAAAATATATATCATATGTCATTGAGGAAAAATACGAAAATTTATTTTTATGTTCACAAATTTATATACATTATCCACAGGTTTTTTTTTCTTTTTTTCTTTTTTGCCTTTTTCTTTCTCTGAGACTTGCTCCCACTGTGTTAGGACTAAGCTATTTTGTCGCTTCCATTGCGCCTTGTTTAGTGTTTTTTCGAATAAATTTTTATGATTCAATCCGTTCATTACGTAGAACTCGTCGATTTTGTTTAGCATGTAAAATTTTAGATTCATTCGATATCTGTAACTAAGTAATTAAATAAGATCTCCTAATATTATTTTTATAAATAAATAAATATTATAATTTAAGAAAATATTGGTAAATAAATGTTACTCAATCACTTTGTTACGGATATCCGATAAATTTAAAATTTTATATTCTAAACAAACGTGATGAGGTCTACGTAATGAACGGATTGGATCATAAAAATTTATTTGAAAAATACACCGAACAAGGTGCAGCACGAGCGTACTGCCCTTTTTGGTAATTAATTGTAATATAAAAAAGAAAAAGAATACATGTTTACAAGGGGTATACCCCAGGTAAATACATCAGTAACATAAAGGAAAAAAGCTCCCTATAACCGAGTCAACCCCAGATAACAACCAATGCCCTAAAAAATAAAAGGACCCAACCCCCGCTTAAAAGCGGGGGAAACTATCTAATAAAACACGTTCCATGCACAACTCGCATGGATGGACAAAATTCACTGACAATACAAGCATAGTAGTCATAGAACGCCTATCTAAAATCAAAGAACTGACAAGGAAAAAGAAATTCTACTAACCCAAACCAAGGTAAGTTTAGTCTCACAGAGATAGTCACACTCCCCAACCAATGGGGGAAAAGGATAGAGACAAGAACACCACTGTTGATGAGAGCAGAATATCCATATCAGAGCTAGAACCTCAATCAAGACAACCATCATTGGAAAACACCAGCATATGAGAGAACGGCAATACATGGCTCCCCAAAACTCCTCTAAAGCCCAAAAAAAGAATTACAATATAGCTGAGAAGACGTCACAACCTTGGCGGCTCAAGAGGTCGAAGCAAGCTAGTACTCAAAACCACGGTGCTAAGGCGTATGAGATGGGCCAGCCCTAAGGGAACCTCAGCTCGGAATCAGAGGGCCAACCCCTAACCAAAACCACCATCGGGCCCACCTCCACACCCTAGCTAACGTATCCTAGGCAACTAAGGACATGAGCACCTCCCAGACCATATGACAGTTCTATCAATGAAGCCCTTGAGGACCATCATAATCATAATTTATCTCAACTGAACATAGGAGCCAGCTTCCATAGCTAGAATCACAAACATTATAACAATCATTAGAAGACCCCATCAGTCGAAAGTAACAATCGATCCCATTATCTACCAAAGAAGCTCAGCATCACAGCTAAAACACGTTCACCTGAGTGAGAAGGGAACACTCTCCCGGGTTATTAGATTTGTGGGTCCACTATGAACTAGTTTGGGGAAAGCCTAGATTCTGTCACATGGTGATGTCATGAGCCCCTTGATCTGAAGATGTGGTTCCTAACTATAGGTTACTGATAGCATGGTTCTACTTATCGGCTCCTTTAAAAAGGTGTAGTCAGTTGAATAAATCCTTACTTAACCATTCTTGCAGTCAGGGTCTCAACTTTCAAAACTTCGTTAAACACGAACATTGACGTACTTTAAGTCGTAATGTTGAGGAAAGATTGCCCTATGTTTCGAAGAGGTGTTAAGAGGTTCCGGTGCATTGTCCTAGTCTTTCATGAAAGCGTCGAAACCTAATAACTCGATATCTAGATGATCATCATTACTCACAGACTTGCGGGGCAAGGCTTTGGCGAGCAAAACATACATAGAGTTTAACAAGGATGGTTAGGTCAGTATTACTGGTTTCAGAGAAGGTGCTCATAAGGTAGTGAATAGGGAAGCGTTTAGCTGATGATTTCAAATGGTATAACAACGAGAACTAACCGGGGTTAGAATATCTTACGGTGGACTCCCCGATGATTCAAAGGCACGGGGTGGAAGCTTTATTTTGAATTTTTCTTCAATTTTTATTGTTTGCATGGGAGGTGAGAGTTGTTTGAGACTTGCAAATCTAATTTGTGGCAGCTTGGGAATTTGGCTAAGGGAAAGTTTGGGTAGACAAATCTGATTTTTGTATTAACTTAGGGTTTAAATTAAGTTTTGATCCATTTTGTGAAAGAAAATGCATAAAATGTTAATTTTATATATTTTTTGGTATCTAAATCTACAAAAACCTATTATATTAATGTGTTTATAGTTAATTTATTCTTTTCATGATTTATCATAATTTTGATAGCAATTAATTAAATAGGTGTTAGCTTTTAAGCTAAATTAAGCTAGTTTGACTAGAATTGACTTTTTGACTTATTTATTGTGTAGAGAATTTAAGTAATTATTTGTTTTCTTTTGTTGACCTATATTATCATATTATTATGTATATTACTTGTATAAAAAAATATTAGGTCAGAATAATGCTTAATTTATACACTTTTTTCTCATTTTTAAGCTTAAAAAGGTAAAAATAGCTTTTTGGTTATTTTACACACTTTTTTGGTTAATTTATACACTTTTTTCTCAAACCCTAGGTGTTTGGCTTTTAAGCTAAAATAATTATTTTACCCTAATTATGAGAATTTTTTACTTTTAATTTTATATTTTATGATATTTACTTAATTTAAGCTATCCCAAGACTTTTCTGAGTAATAGGGATTTTTCACTGAGTATTTAGTCTTTTTAGGGTTTTCGGTTCAAATTAGGGTTTTGGGTTGAGCTAAGGTTTCTCTCATTCATGTAGCGACCTAAGTTCCTATTGTGTATCCGTTGCTAATATTAGGGTTTGAGCTAGGTTATTACAATCTAGGTGGTTACTACTAGGGTCCGGACTGGGATGTTACAATCTACCCCCATTAAATAAATTTCGTCCTCAAAATTTTATGCGAAAGGTTGTAGATGGTTACTTGCATCTCTTCTCTCCGAAGTTGTGTCCTTGAGTTGTTCGTCATTGAAGATGTGGAAAAGGTCGGGTTGATACGTTCAACAATTTGGGGAAAGAGGTTGTTTAATCTTACTAATTTCTTAAACCGATTACTACGAAATTTTCTATGATCACGTCGCATACTTGTGGCGCGAGAATTGTTTAACTAGTGTTAACCTAAAAGCCTTTGTCCTTTAAGCGTATCTTTTCCCGGGATAATGCAACAAGTCTAACTAACGTATATCTTAGGGTTTGCGAATTCGAACGTACTTCCAATCATCAACGAATACTCCTTTTTCTCCTGGGAAGGCTAGCCTTCTGTCCATTGATTCTCTTATTGGTCAAGCTATATCATCCTTCCCGAACAGCCCATTCCCTTTTTACGAATATTGTAGTTTCTTCCCCTTGGTAGCGGGCATTCAAACTTTCTATGTCTGAACTTATTACAATTAAAGCAGATCGTTGAGTTTGTCTTCTCTGGAGGGCGAATGCTCTACTCTTCGCTCTCGAGTTGGTCAGGTTGCACCACCTTTTTCAAACCACTTGTTCCTTGCTGTAACAAATTTGTTTCATCCTTGTAGCTCTGGTTTGGTTGATGGTGGTTGTAGTTTAATTCTCTTTGTAGTAGGCACTCAAATCTTCAATGTCCGAGTCTATGGCAATGATAACAGATTTTTAATTTTGATGCCCCTTTTTCTTAGTTGTTCCCTTCAGTCACCTTGAGAGTAAGGTTCCGAGCATGCGATCTTCTTGTTATTCCGTAGTGGTCCTCCTTGATTGTCTTCTCTTGTCGGGCAGCGCATCATCTTATGTTCTGGCTTGTTGCACCAACAATAAACTCTTACTATTGGTTGTTGTTGCTTTGTGGCATTGATCCAAGCTTTTGTTGTTCGGGAAAAATTCTTTTTCTCTGGTGTTGGGATATTCTCTAACATTAGATCCGACAAGTACCATGATCCTTCTTGGGGTGCCTTTCCTCACGATCGATCCAAATTGGCTGCTAGATCTTGCAAAATTCATGCTAGGCTTGGGACTTCAACTTCCTGTTCAGTTTCACCAACTTTTACTGAACATCCATGGTTTTGTCTTTGTCTCACCATCTCTAAGAAAGAGAAAAGGAAAAGGGGTCACTGAACTGTTCGCTAAAGTCGGTTCTACTTATATGGCACTCAATCTGTTCATTAGTATAAAAAGTCTTATTCAATGAGATTCTATCGTTCTTTACCGTAGATTGTCAACGCAGGGCTACTATTTTGGGTTCTATATGAATTTCTATTATTGCATTATGGGTCTCACTTTTTTGACTAGTAGAGACTTATTCCAACCAATCAGTTCCCTTCTATTTTTATTTTGTATATTGATAATCTCGTAGTATTGTTCGCACATAAAATCTCATATGGTTAACAAAGCTGGTTCAAGAGCTGTGGTTGTAAACAGGTTTGGACCGAAGATAAGAGTTTCCTTGAATTTCCCTTATACATACTCTTAACATACTTTTGATGGTTCAAAATCGAGTGCTTAGACAGCCTAGGCGAGATGTGAGTTTTGCTTAGGTATGGTAGAGAACTTATGTTAGTGTAAAGTCTCTTGGATATACTTTTTTCTTGTAGCTACAAATGTGTCCGGGAGTTTGTGGGTAGAAAGTGAGCGGCCTTAGCGAGGCAATTCATTGTAACTCAAATGTTATCGTGCTCTTGAAGTGACCCTGGCAATTCTGGTGACGAAGTCCGTAATCATATACCTTCTTTCTTATTCAGGTCTTTTCAAGCGTTGTATTAATTCTCTTAGTTCCTTCCGTTGTTCCTTCACGTATTGGTACGTAGTGTTTGGAGGTCTCTTCCATTAACTCGGTCATTTTTCCTCTGGTGATTGGTCACTTTAAGGCAATTGAATGGGATAAAAGGTATGTCTGAGGAAAATATCGAGTCATGTGATCCATTATGATTTAGGGGTTAATTCTCCATCGGGTTCTAGATGCTACTGGCTGTCTCTTGTTTTCCACTTCTCTATTGTTGGTACAAATCTTTCGCTTCCCGGGTTGTTGGATTTGTGGGTCCACTTTGAACTAGTTTGGGAAAAGCCTAGATTCTGTCACATGGTGATGTCATGAGTCCCTTGATCTGAAGCTGTGGTTCCTAACTATAGGTTACTGATAGCATGGTTCTACTTATCGGCTCCTTTAAAAATGTGTAGTCAGTTGAATAAACCCTTACTTAACCACTCCTGCAGTCGGGGTCTCAACTTTCAAAACTTCGTTAAGTGCGAACATTGATGTACTTTAAGTCGTATTGTTGAGGAAAGATTACCCTATGTTTTGAAGAGGTGTTAAGAGGTTCCGGTGCATTGTCCTAGTCTTTCGTGAAAGCGTTGAAGCCTAATAACTCGATATCTAGACAATCATTGTTACTCACAGACCTACGAGGCAAGGCTTTGACGAGCAAAACATACATGGAGTTAGATAAGGATGGTCAGCTCATTCTTACTGGTTTCAAAGTAGGTGATCATAAGGTAGTGAATAGGTAAGCATTTAGCTGGGGATTTCAAATGGTATAAGTATGAGTTGTAACCGGGGTTTGAATATCTTAGGGTGGACTCCCCGATGGTTCAAAGGTGCAAGGTCATAGTTAAAGCAATCACCATTAACCCAAGTTGAGAGGTCGATTGAAGCTTAGATGTATTGGAGAGAAGAGATCAGCAATTTATGAATATTACAGAGAGAAAGTTCTCAGGATCAATCTGTGTAATATCAGACCTTGGCAAAAGATACGTTTAAGCAATGGGTAGCCAAACTAGATATTTGTCTTGAAGTTACGTCTGCCTAACGTACTTCAATTCAAGCATCCAAGTCAACTTTCCATGTTGGGATTTCAAGAGTTCACAAATTGCGTCAGTCGGGCATAGCATTAAAGTCAGGAAAATGAATAGTGGTGAAGGATTACCTATGAATGTTAATGAGTAGCATTGTTGAGGATCGGTGTTATTAGAAGCGAAGAATTTTAATCGGGAATAAAGTTGATACGAGGGTTTGGGAAAGAAACTCATAAGGGTGAGGTTGTGGGGTTTTAACGATGTTTCCTTAAAACTTATGCCACTCGGAGTGCTTTATCATCTAGGGGTTAGTCAACTTATCGGTGGTTTGATCGTTTATCAACTATCATAAGGAGGTGTTGAGATTCAAGGTTGTTTTCATATATTTTTTTTCGATATTGCAGAATTTATTTTGGGATTATGAAATAGTTTATGAAGAATTTAACAATAAATATCTACTTTTAGTTCAAACAAGTATTTGGTATAAGGCTCTTAAAAAGTTCACATAACAAACACAACCTTCAAACAAAAAGAAAAGCAAAACGCCTAGTGTATTGAAGCCTAAACAAACAAACCCGGATAGAAGTGGCGAACAATTGCATCGCGTTCCCAAGTCGCTTCGTAAATGCCATAGCAGCGCTATTGCACTTCCACGTGCCAAAAGTCCTCCGGCCCCATGCAAGTCCTGTTGATTATGGCAACTGGTATCTCCAGGTGCGTTTCTAGATTGTAGAAGTTGATTGATGAGTTGCGCGGGTTAATGTTCCTTCTCCTATCCCTTGGTTTCTATGTCTGCTTCCACTTTGCGTCCATTCTATCCCCTAGTAGCTTTTTCAATCCCGATGGTACTTTCAAACGGTAGGTGGTTTCATCGCACCTCTCCAATACCCTTAGTAGACCCATGTACCTTGGAAAAGACTCGGGCTTTTTTCACTTCCATGACCTTTTAGGGAATACTCTCGCATACACTCATTCCTCAACACTATAGTCTTTATGTTAGTCCTAGCGGCTCCAGTAGATTACTGTGTCCGTAGCTTCATCATCATCTGGCTTTGGTGGCGGTGCCTCTAATGGATCATAAAAAAAAAAAGCGATGTCTTGCTCCTCGTTCTCGTCGTCGTCCTCAAGTCCCTCCTTATCATCTGCTCTGAAGTCCACCTCGTCCCCTACTACATCAGGGTCTTTATTTACTCCTACTTCCTCGACCTCTTCTTCTCCCTGAGCTGGCCACTCGTCCGAAAACATCCATGCTAACTAAAATACGTCCGTCAGGTATTTCTCTTCAGTGGGTTCTTCCTCAGGGTCTAAGTCCTCTGGTTCCAATGCTGCCCACGGTTCCCCAGTTGGTTCTACGTCAAACGCCATCCTAAAAAAAGAAAAATAAAGAAACCCCTAAAGTGAAGATTTTAAGTTAAAATTATATGTGATAAATTAATAATACATACATTTATTGCTAGAACAGTACTTTTGCCTCGTGTTTTTTTGCGTCGGCGCATTTGCCGATCAAAAAGTACTTTTTTCCTCGAGATTTTTTGCGTCGGCGCATTTGCTAACGCAAAAAATACTTTTTGCCTCGAGATTTTTTGCGTCAACTTATTTGCCGTAAATTTTTTTTTTTTTAGACGGCAACTATAGCTGGTGCAAATAAATAAAAAACCGACGCAAAATTTTTTTTTTATTTGAGACAAAAAACGTGGCCAATGTATATAAGTGAGAATTAATTATTTACAACGGCAAAAAGGCTGTGGCGAAAACGCTGGTCGCAAAAAAAAATGTTTTTGCGTCGGAATATTGCCCGTCGCAATAACTCATAAATAAAACTACGTCGTTTTGTTAATCGAAGACTTAAAACGACATCGTTTTAAGTAGGCGGGAAATCGTCAAACCCCAGGCTCCTAAAACTATAGCCTCCCAAAATCATATTTCCCATTTTCTCATTCACTTAGCTAAAACCCTAGCCTTCTTCTCTTTCTCTTCCCTCTCCCTTTCGCTGCCTCACGCCAGTGCCATCGCCGGCTTCCTCCACTAGTGCCAGTACCAGTGCCAGCGCCGCCTTCCTCCACGAGCACCAGCGCCAGCGCCACCTTCATTCGCCGCCTTCCTCCACCATTGAATCTCAAATTCTCGATTTGGGTAAGTTTTCTGTATTTTTGTAATTATTAATTCTTTGAAATCATTAAACAAAAAATAAACCCAAGCCTCTATCAATCTCAAGAACCAGTGTTTTCGTTTAAACCCAAATTCATATTTCCCATTTACAGACGAGATTTTTTTAAATAGAATGAAATCCAAGACGAGATTTGTTTAAACCCAAAATCTGTATTTTCTTTCTGCGTGTTTAATTCTGTGAGAGAAAAGAGATTTTTTTCAATTAGAGAAAATAGGAGATACCAATGTCGGGGCTTCCATACCATGTAGCAGTGGCGGGATACCAATGTGGATCCGCAACGCGCTGGAGAGGCCTGGCGGCAACCACCAAACACTGAACCGACGCCGCCGCCAAACAGAAGCGGAGAAGCTAGCCGTAGCTGCTGTCGCCCCCCATTGTCTCAGCTTGTCTGCGCCGATTGATTTCTAGCCGGCAGAGAAAAAGAAGGAATGGTGGGGAGAGGAAAGCTCTCTCTCTCTCTCTCTCTCTCTCTCTCTCTCTCTCTAAAAGAGATTATGGGTAATTATTTGTGAGTTTTTGTAAAAGTTTCGTTGTGAAAAGTTTTTTACTCCTATTATTTGTCAGAAGTTTTTTGTTTGGAAGTAGGCAGTTTGAACGAATGGGGGATTGTTTTTTAATTTTTATTTTTTCCCTTATTTGATAAGGGAATGAGTATTTTCTAGAGAGTAAAATTTAGGAATTGTTATTAGACTTTTTAAGTATTTCATAATGTGACATAGGCTTGAACAAAGTGATGAGTTTCTTTATAATAGTAGTAGTAGTAGTAGTAGTATATATATATATATAGCGAGTTCCTCTTATTCTCTTATATTCGTTGCTTTATTTTTCTTTTCTTCGGGTGGGTGCAGTTGTGGTGGATAAAATATGAACATAAGGGTTTGTTTGATTTGGGTATTTAAAAGCTAGGACTGGAGTATATATGATGTGGAATGACTTTTGAGCTGTTTGTTAAGTAATTCAATGCGATATAAAATTCCAAGTTCAGGGCCAAATTCATGGATAAAAATTATGATGCCAAGCTTTGAAAATATATATCATATGTCATTGAGGGAAAATACAAAAATTTGTTTTTATGTTCACAAATTTATATCCATTATCCACAGTTTTTTTTCTTTTTATCTTTTCTGCCTTTTTCTTTCTCTGAGACTTGCTTCCACTGTGTTAGGACTGAGCTATTTTGTCGCTTGTACTGATATAATTAATATCATAGGACAATTGGTAGAGAGGAGTTGGAGGGAGTCCGGGGAGCGTGCTGCGCCTTGTTTGGTGTATTTTTTGAATAAATTTTTATGATTCAATCCATTCATTACGTAGAACTCGTCGATTTTGTTTAGCGTGTAGAATTTTAGATTCATCCGATATCTTTAGCTAAGTGATTGAATAAAATCTCCTAATATTATTTTTATAAATAAATAAATAAGTATTATAATTTAAGAAAATATTGTTAAACAAATGTTACTCAATCACTTAGTTACAGATATCCGATGAATCTAAAATTTCACATGCTATACAAATGTGACGAGTTCTACGTAATGAACGGATTTAATCATAAAAATTTATTCAAAAAATACTCCGAACAAGGTGCAACACGAGCGTACTACCCTTTTTTAGATAATTAATTGTAACATAAAAATAAAAAAATGTACATATTTCCAATGGGCATGCCCCAGGTTGTTACATCATTTACCAATCAAAACAAGAAAACAACATCAACGACACACATAAACCCATCTTGGCAGCAGGGATGACTATCTAACAAAGCATATTCTACGCACAACTCGCATGGATAGAAAAATGCACAAATAAATAGGACAAAAACCAATCCAGCAAGTAGAACTGGTCGTCCAACACCAATAAAACATAAATTCTGTTGAAGCCCAGCTCCTCGAAAAGCCTTAAACCTCAGGCAGAAGAAGACAAACTCTCCTCAGAAGTCTTGCAAAAGATCCTCTATAAGCTGAGAAAATATTCCCCAGCCAAATAAAGACTTTGACAACAGAAATACCAAGGATCAAAACACAGGTCCAATGGGCAACCAAAGGAAATCTTCAGAGGTCTATGAGTAAGGTACCAGAGGTAGATGAACCCCTAGCTAGCCAAAAGAAGCAACCGACAACTCAGCCCCAGAAAACTCTAGCTCAAATCCTGCTGAAACAAATTACCAATCTACCCTGCGCACAGAGTCGCCAAACATAAGCGGTGGGAGACCCTACAAGTCAGTAATAAGATATAGACAGAACAGATCTCGAGAATCCAACTTAGAGAAAACCTAAGCCATCCCAAAGAAAAACTTTACCATCGGATCCAAATAGAGCAGACCATTAACTAGACCCCACTCAAAGAACCCCCAAACAATCCACACTGTAGGTACCCTACTAGAAGTATAGACATATCCTCATCCAAATCAAAGCAAACTCAACTCCTCAAATCGGCATCACACTCCCCGGTGGTAAGAAAAGAAAGGATAGAGTTCAAGAAAGCTCTAGTAAAAAAGAAGCCAAATGAACTGCCAACGAGAGGTACCAAGGGGTCGCTCAAAGAAACCTTAATACATCAGCCCATATAGCAACATAAAATACCTGTCCACCGATCATAAATTCATGACCCACAATAATGTGGGTCCCACCACAGTAAACAGCTCTCATTTTACACCAAAGCTACACAACCAGATCCTCATACCCACTGTGCACCACTTAGGCAACTTGCAAAGAATTGCTTAAAGTGGATTCCACGTGTTAACTAAGTTTCCAACACTTAAAAAGAAGAAGAAGAACAATAATAATAATAATAGGGCCCACCGTTACATGGGGATATCTGCCTAGAATGCACAACCATTTGCCGGAAATAGTCAAACTAAACCCATAGGCGCACATGCTTCTGTCATAAAACCTGCCTACAGTGGGTCCCACCACCTTGGGCCCACTCCAAGAATAACCACAAAGCTGTACGCCGCTCACTGGTTTCAAGCAGCCCGGTCAAACCAATGGTATTTCTAGCCGGTAATGCTACCACCATACCGCTGTACTCAATGACAAATTAGATCAGAAATCAGAAGGCAATCCCAAACCACATGAGCGCGCGTGGACTACCATCTTTGTCTTCCCCAAGTAGGGTCAAGTGGGACACACACCATAGATCACCGCAGCTATAGTTTGGTAGGAAATTAACCTTCCATGGAACTTAACAAACTTCGCACAAGCAACGCGTGAGCAGATTGATCTGCCAAGAACAGAACGCCAAGCCACAAAGAGCTTCGCAACGAACTAGATCTTGTTACTGATCAGGAATTTATCACCAACGGATTCAATAATCAATATGTTCACCATTAACGAACCATCATAAAGGATCAACATCTTCAGGTCTTCGCCTCGACGAAACCCAAATTTGAATATCAATAAAAATACTCCAAAACATCTGAACTTTGAAGATGTACATAGTGCTAAACAAAACATAGCATCAAAGAGGGCCGAATTTGGCTAAGCACACCAGATCCAAAACATATAGCAGTACACTCAAAGCCGATCCGACATCCAGTAA
Organism: Heliamphora exappendiculata; assembly: GCA_034768845.1. Lineage (NCBI taxonomy): Eukaryota > Viridiplantae > Streptophyta > Magnoliopsida > Ericales > Sarraceniaceae > Heliamphora > Heliamphora exappendiculata. The sequence continues at coordinate 1,136 of JAOTRH010452016.1, read as the reverse complement.
CCAAAACTACGCCACCGACCAAACCCCAAGACCACCAATATTCTTGGGTCTTAAACATCAAACAACATTGCAGAAAAATTGTATTATATCCATGGATATCAACACATGACTCAACCTTACGCAAATGGACAATAAACCGCCCCAGATCTGAAATGAAACCTAGATCTAAAAGCTAAACCCTGGTAGATTCCAGCTTAAAACAACGTAAGCTTGTAAACCAACCTCGCTAAAGAACTAACACCAACACTCTCGGTGCCTTACATACACCCCACCATTGCCATGGGAATGATCCAGAGACAACTAGCAGCAAAGTCGATGACGCAAAAATTTCATGAGACTATCATTTTCTCATCTATAGAAACACTGAAAAGTTAAAGCTAACCTGAAGGTCATATCTACTCTTCAAGAGATGCTTCAGAGATTGATAGAACACCATCGAAAGCCTTCATCAACCGCACGAGCAGCGCCATAGAGGGCCTTGGGGAGAGCTCTCTAGAGAGAGAAGCTCTCCCCCAGTGATACAATTCTAAACAATGGGATTACTACTACCCTTTTAGGTGCAGCACGCTCCCCAGACCTAATTGGAGGATAGGTTTCATGATGCATGCGTAGAGTTTTTTTATGAATGTGTAAGGTTGAATTAGACTAAGTAAATGTTGATGTGAATATGTCCAGAAAAACTTGAGGGAAGAAGAAGATGGATAAGAGCTGGATTGATTTACCAACCCGCATGTCACTGGAATACGTGAATGGAATTGATCAGTTCCTTATATTTGCATACAGTAATAGAGCTGAAGGTTCATCGATCAGTTGTCCATGTAGGCTCTGCTGTAATCGGTACAATTTGTCACATAACGTTGTGCGGGAGCATCTTATTTCCAATGGGTTTTTAAAGAAGTACAAAAATTAGATTTATCACGGGGAATCTTATGTTCCTTTGTATGGTAATGAAGAAAACCAAATATCTGTTGATTCAAACATTGGGGATGATATGGTTCAATTGGTACACGAGGCTATAGGAATTTCACACGTGGGTACGAGTGTTGAAAATGATGAACTAACTGCAAGTGATCCACGAGAAGGGGCAAACGAAGAAACTACGAAGTATTTTAAACTTTTAGAAGACGCGCAGAGTG
>JAOTRH010452005.1:0-30322 GCA_034768845.1 Heliamphora exappendiculata | reverse complement strand
AAGCCCAATAGAAAGTAGACTATGATGCGGTATAGCAGGAGATGCAATTATATAAATAAAACATGACTCAAACACAGGAGCCTTCAACAATGCCAATAACATTTCGCAGATAGAGAAACACAATAACAAAGATGTTATTTTCTACTCGGATCAAACAACCGAGGAAAATAGATGAATCTTATGTACCGACTTCATCACAAACAGACAGAGATAACAACTATAGACTCATGTCCATTACCTATCCCTGAATCATTTAAGGCCTGTTAGGTAATGACAAGTTCTATACAGAATTACCACAACGTAACTGCTGACTTTACGGGCCCGAAACCCGAGGGATAAAAGCACCCAAACCTTCTTTACGAGAATTACCCTAAAGGACAAAGGTACCTACTCTACGCATATTTTTGGACTTCCACCGAGAGCAACTCGTGCCAAATATTCACTATCCCGGTGTATCTATAAAATCGTTTAAAAATCAACCCATAGCTCGATTACGAAAATATTTTCACAATTATACATTAAACATGTATAAAGATCCATCCATTAAACATGTATAAAGATCCATCCATTAAACATGGAGATTCAAACAACCTTAAAAAAAACATGTTTCTATCGTTTTCATCAAAATGTTTAAAAGTTGAGACTCAACCCCGATGGTTAACTCCAAATCTCCAAAACACATTTTTTTCAAGGTTTTCATAAATCCTCCGGTTTCAAAATCACCATTTTGAAAACCATGGCCATCCATACGTTTAATATCATGTAATAAACCAAGGAAAAGCATAAAATATGCTTTTTCATCCAAACAACAAGGTTTAAACATAAAACATGATATTTAAAGCATTTTCAACCGGTGAAAAAGCATATAATTGCACGTTGCACCCTTTAAAAACAACATAGTCTATGATCCTATCTCGGTGAGTCAAAAACTCGACACCTCGATCCACGTGCAAAATCAAACTTCGTCGAAATAAAATTCTATCCAGATGAAAGTGGAGCCCAGGGCGTGAATAGCAAGGATCCACTAACATATCGTGAAAAACTAAGCCCCGAGCCCTCAAAATTCTAGAGAGAAGGTAGAGAGAAAGGAAACTTAGCTAGGAAGAAAGATAATGAAAATATCTAACCCAAGCTTAATATTTATAGTCTCAGCCCCGTACAGGAATTCAGTCGACTGAATTGGCCAATCTAGTCGACTGGAATACTAAGTTCCCAACCTCAGTCGATTGAACCCAACCAGTAGGCACTCAGTCGACTAGAAACCCCCCATTCAGTTGACTGAATTGCGATCGTCCAGCCAACAAACGGAAAAAAATGTGTAACGGTCCTTCTAAGCCCCGAACAAGCGTAAAACACGTAGGTAAAACACATACCACATACGGTTCTACAATAAAGAAGCATGAATCATACATCAGGGATATACACGTATCGAAAGAAACTCAATTGAACATATATCTTACAAAAATATAACGGAACCATGCCTCACACTTTGCCTTCTTCTTGTTTATTTTCTACTGTACCAAAAAAAAATAGTGTCTAATGGAAATTATTGAATACCTCAAATTTGTCACTCAGGCTCCGTTTGTTTCGATATCAAATATTTTTGAGTAAAATATTTTATTTAATTTTCACTGTTTAGCTGATACTACCTATATAAAATATATTTTTTAGTATAATATTTTACCTCATTAGATCAAATTTGACTTACAAAATATTAACTCGTAAGTTAATTTTAAAATGCACATTCAGAACCTTCACCCAATTATTGTCACATTTGATTATTCTTATAGCAAATAAGAATGAGAAAATGAGAGACAGATTATTCCCACATGAATTCTTCACCCGAATCCTTTCTTGCATTTGATTACTCACATTTCTCATTATTATTTTTTAAATTTTAACTAAATATCAAAAAATACAAATAAAAAAATAATTTTTACAAAATTATTTTATATGTAAAATATTTTTTATGATAAAATATTTTACGCCGAAATAGATAGAGCTTAGTGTCATAAGTGTTTCAAAAATTCATCTCCAAATACACACGAGTTCATCTCTAAATACAAGAGTACTAGAAACACACGCATCATGGACAATGAAAACATAATAGACGTAAATTTTAATTTTTACCTCTTCAATATATGTATTTATTCTATGAATTTGTAATGTTTTTTTTAAAACTGAATGCTTAGATTTTTTGCATAGTTTTTCAAACAAAAACATACAAAGAGTAGCGTAAAGATGTGACTGAGAAACTTTTTTGACATTTATATATATTTTAGAATTGTTGTAATCTATTAACTACTCCTATTATGTGATACATTTTTAGATCTTTAAATATTGTCCCAAAACAATTCGAATAAGCATTGAAAATTAGATCAATTATCAAAATATTAGCATTTCTTTTAACATGTAAGTTTTTTTTATATATTCACACTTTAAATTGCAATTGTATCAACTTTTTAAAATACGTTTAGATAGTGAATACTCATAGTAACTTTTTATTTATTTATTAATTAGATTATATTATTATGTATTTTGTTCAATATTTTTATATAATCCTTTTGATGTTATAGTTGATTCTTAAATATTGGGAGTGTTTGAAAATGCTACAGTAACTAGATTTTAGTTTTTTGTTACTAATTTTAATTATAAGTTATAAATTTTTTTAAATACTCACAATTTCTGTTACAATTTATAATTATTTTTTTTTATTTTAATTACAAGTTATAATTTTTACCAAGTATTCACAATTTTTACTATAAGCTATAATTTATAAACTACTAGCAGTTGTTTTACTAAACACCACTAATTATGCTACATATATTACCGTGTATTATTTTTTAAATTTTATTTACAAAAATTAAAGTAATTTACATTGAAATCATTTGCCAATTAAAATTTAAAAATTTAAATATTATTATACCGTTACACGTGCACTGCCGGTGCCCAACCACTATTGTTAGATATTTTAGCAAGAAAACATAAAAAAGAAACTATCCTATACAAATAATTCTCAATAATTTAACCTTTTTAAAAAAAATAATAATTCTCTTAAAAATTAAATTTTTTAAGAAAAAAATAGATACGAAACAAAATGGCATGTAATCCAACAATTTCTATCATAAATTATAATTATTTTTTATTTTAATTATAATTTAATTTATTTATTAAATAATCTAATTTTCATCACGAGATACAATACTCTCTGTCTTAAAATCGATTTTTTGTCTTTTTGTTTAAAAACTTAAAAGCTAAGAAGTCTCCTGTTTAAATCAAATGGGGTGTTTAGAAATACTGTTATTAGTAGTTTTTAATTTTTTTCTATTAATTTTAGTTATAAGTTATAAATTTTTTAAATTATTCACAACTTCTGCTACAACTTATAATTGATTTTTTCTTCTATTCCAATTACAAGTTATAATTTTTACCAAACACTTATAGTTTCTACTAAAAATTATACTCTATAAACTACTAGTAGATGTTTTATCAAATACTACCAAAAGTTTTTAGCCTTTTACATAATTTTTTTTATATATTTTAAAAATATCATAACTTTTATTATACACATCTATTTTTTTATAAAAAATTATATATTTAAAATTTACTAGTCAAAATCTATAAAATAAGATTTATATTAAAAATAAAATATTTTAAAATAAATTTTAAAAAATTATAACAATTTTAAACAAAAAAATTTTGTTTTGTAATTTAAAGTAATTTTAAATTTTTAGTTTATAAGTCAATCATAATTCAACCAAATTAACTTTTTATTTTTTAAAATTTAAAGTGACTTTTAAGTGAAAAAGGCCCGATTTAAAGCGGGTTGACAAAAGAGCTCACGTTATAGGCTTTTAATTTCACGAAACATCCACCAAGTCAATTAAAACCACACTGAAGAACAAGGCCAGAATCGAAAATCAAAAGAAAGAAGATGAAGTTGACATGGAAAAACCAGACCAAGAACAAGAACAAGAACATCAAACGCCCTCTTTCCTCTATTTCTCACTACCCTAACCTCCCTTTCGACAAAAACGATGATCCCAGTAACAGCAACCTCAGCGAATACCGACCCAAAGCTGACGGCGCGACCGAACTTAAGGCGGAACAGCACGAAATCGACGGCGCGCACAAAACCCTAGGCTCCGACGATGACGAGGCGACCAAACTCGCCGATGAATTTGAGGCGCAAGGAAACAAACTCGCCGAGGTAATGTGTTCGTTTCATTTTTTTGGGATAAAATCAATTTCGGGTATGTGCATATGCAAATTGAAAATCCTGAAGTGGGTTTGTGGAAATTGGACTTATTGATTGGTCCTGATTATTCAACTGTTTGCAGTTTGGGGTTACAAAGATGAACTCTGTTCTTATTTTGTTCTGGCTTTATGTTAGACTAGGGGTGGACACACGTATGTGTGTAAGTGTATTAGGTAATGGAGAAAAAATTAATGGATAAAACCAAATGCAATTGTTTTAGTATTAAAAAATTAACTAAGGGCATTTTTGGTATACAAGGATAATACTGTTCAATTTGAACAAAACACAAAAAAAACTGTTTTCTTACCTAATTAACCAATTTAAGAAAAAACTAGTTTAAAAGCTAATTTACCTAATAACCTACTTTAAAAACAATTTAGTTTTTTGGAAAAGCTAATCGGGCAGGGGTATACTTATACATGTATTCCGTTTGTGGAAAGGCAAAAATGTTAAAATGCTTAAATCAAAACACTGTTCCCATTTGTTTACACCATAATTTACAAATTTCCTGTTGAAGATATTATTTTATCCTATCATATTTTATAAACGCTTGATAATATATTTATAAATTTAAAATGCCCATATAAGAGTATTATCAAAGATGACAAGTGGCAGCCAAGGAGGAGAGCAGCGGTTAATGGAAGTTGTAACCACATGAAAGACACTTGGCATTGTAAGAGAAACATGTGTAGTGGGAAGTTATGAGTAATTGCAGGAAGTTATTTATGAAGTTCATTATAAATATATAGACTTGTAATTATTAGAAGACATCTCCACACAACTTGGCAAATTGCCTCGATTTTTCTTTTATCTTTTATTTAATTTTCTTGTAATTTTCTTTTCAAGTTCATAGGAATAGATTGTAGTCTTTATAATCGGTTCTCCATCGAAGTTAATAAAATCTCGATTTTATTGATTTGATTCTATTTCTGTGGCTTTTTTCTGGCGAAGTCCTGAAACAAGGCATAGAACCCGCACGCAATCGCTTGATCATTCTGAAGAATTTTCTCATTTCGAAGGAGATCATTTTGTTATTTTGGTAAACACCATTCTAAAAGATAATAATACCCCTGCTTGCTAACTATATATAAGTATATACACGGATAATACTGCTCAATTTGAACAAAAAACAAAAAAAAAACTATTTTCTGACCTAATTAACCAATTTTAAAAAAAGTTAGTTTGAAAGCTAATTTACCTAACAACTACAAAAAAATGCTAAGTTTTAAGTTAGTTGCCAATATGGTTCTAAATGAGTCATCTTTTGCCCCCCGCGCACCTAATAAAGGTGGGCCACCATATTCTCACTTGGAGTATTCTATGCTACATCATTGGAGAGGAGCACCACATACACAATGCCACGTGGTGCTCTTGGACTACCTGAATAATTACTCAGCTAGAAGTATTGCGCACCCAAGGTGTGTGCATTTTATTACAACATTTTATTAAATTCTAAGAATTGTTATAATCTCTCTCTTTCTCTCTCTCTCTCTCTCTCTCTCTCTCTCTCACACACACACACACACACACAATGTGATGTTTTGTTTTATAGAAAAGAAACTAATTCCTATAAATTACCCAATCTTCTCTTTCTCCATCTGATTTGATCTCGGTCAAATTCCGGGAGAAAGAAAATCCAACATATTCTTTCTCTTTTTGAATAAGTAGGGAAAATAGGACCCTTGCCAAAATGCCTCTTAGAAAAAACATGTGGGACTTATATATTATTTATCCCTCTTGTTCCCCTAATCCAATCTCGTACATCAAACATGCAGTTTATTTTTAAATTTGGTATGTGTTGTTATATATTGATTAGTGATAACTCATTCCCTACTAGTCACGTAATTCTAGATCCGACCTTGCAAAGAAGGTTACCTTTGAATGAACCAGCGGTCTCATTCTTCATTGTGCATCTGCATATCTCCAGAAACTTTAAGAGGCTTTAACATGCCTGCTCTTTTCCATCTCCTCTCGCCACGCCAATGACGCCATCCTTAACTTATTCCCTATGAAATTGTGATGTTTAAGATATCAAAAGAATTCTGTAATGGAATCCACCCACATGTAGGGACTTCCAGTCGAGAATTCTTCAATACAGCCAGCCTTGTGATTGGCTAAAACAATGGATGTCTCCTTATGCATGTGTAAAGATGACTCTCCTACTCGATGCTTCATACCCTTTACAAAATTTGTTCTTTTAGATCATTATTTTGTATCCAAATCCAAAAATATATACACACATTAACTTTAAGAAGCAATGCTTTGACTAACCCACAGTTCCAAATGAAAAAATTCCTTCACAAATTCTATTGCATATCTCACAAAGGGGATCGCAGTGACCACGCTTGGAGGACTGTTTACCAAAAACACAGGTCTCCGCAAAATTGTAAAGACCATATACAAGGGCTGATGCCTACTCAGTGTTAAAAGGTCAATGAAGTTGGTGACTTGATGACACGGGAGCCGGTGACCGAAGCCCCAGTGAACGGTGGTGGTCGTAACTATAACGGTCCCTTTAAGTGTTTTTGCTAGACCAATATATTTCCCCGGAGAACTGGTAAATACTTATGCTACGAAAAAAGCTGGTGATAAAAAATGTTCAAGCAAATGAATCCTAGTTCTGCATCATGTTTTATCCAACCTTACGACTCTTCAACCTGCAAAGTGATATTTCCCTTCTGGTATACCCTCTTTGATAGTATTAGGGCCAGGAACTATCTAGGCCTCCAAAGTCCAATGTGCCAAAAAGATGTAATTTAAATGAGGTAACAACGGCTATAATTAGTTATAGCCATTGCCTGTAATGTCTAATGCTCCTTGCAAATGCTCAAGAATTAGAACTGGCAATACCTTAGTTTTTTTTTATTTTTAATGGGAGACAGTTCCTTAGAATTGTATATATCACCAAGTTGTATTTTAATCTTTCACGAGGTTCCTCCCTCAATAAAATGAAATAAAATAGAAAGGAAGGAAAATAAAAACAGTCAAAAGGATTTTACTGTTTATCCTAGAGAGAGCCTACTTCTTCCAACTTTAAAAATTTATTAACTAAGGTGTGCAAGAGGAAAAAGGAAGCAAAAGAAGTGGATAATGATGTGCTTCCTAGGTCACAGAAGTAGTTAATAACAAGATTGGGAAATGTCAGTATAATATAAAAAATGAAGAATGAAAAAATAGTTATTTTCTGTGTACATATAAAAATATGTATTTATTTGCTCGTGTATTCCTGTTGTGTTGTGTACTTTTTTTAAAAAATTTGCCTTGTCATCATGTCGATATCGCATGGTGGATCCATCATTCTTTGCACCCTTGACTAGCAGTGCTCCTATTACCAACCTCTATTGCATGTGCTGATGTGCTAGATTCTTATCTTTCTGGAGGCAGTTGGATTTCTTAGCTTTCTAATATTTTCAGGTTTTATGCATCAGAATTCAAAGGAAGACGTTCCTTTATTTTGAGGAACTTTTTTATTTCTTTTCTCTATTGTGACATTTGCACAACGTAGTTCTGTATAGGTATCAGGTGTTTCCCACTCCATTTTTTGCTGGTTCATTTTACTTTCATTTTTGAAGGATGGGAGATTCCACGAAGCACTTGGGAAGTGGGAAGCTGCTCTTACGTTGATGCCTGAAAGAGCCATTTTACATGAACAGAAGGCTCAAGTTTTACTTGAAATTGGAGAAACGTGGAATGCTTTGAAGGAAGCAAATCGTGAGTCCATGTCCTTAAGTTTCTATAAAAATATGCGCTTCTCTATCACGATGAATAACGGAGTTATTGATGGGGCATTATTACTTGGTTTTAGCTTATCATTTAGAAGTTCATAATTTGAAATGATTTTGCAGCTTGACCCAAAGAAAATCTTCATTGGTCTGCAGTTTTTTTTCACTCTTAAAATGTCAAATATTCCTAGTCTTTCCATGCTTACAGATATAATTTAGCTCTGTATTTTATTGCGATTTAAATTTGTTTGTTGTGTAATGAATTATTTTACACACACGGTACCTAATAGACACTGTATTCATGAGTTACAATTATTTGACAGGAGCAACTGAATTGGAGCCATCATGGGCTGAGGTTTGTGAATACTTTATTATTTGAACTTGCTTTCCTCACACTGTTTATTGGTCATAGAGTTTTCCCTCTCTATTTGGCTTTATACTTTCCTTCGATCATACATGTGAACTTGAATGTTGATGCAATGCTTTTACTCCACTGTATTCTATTTCGAGATGGAATGGCATACAATTTAAAAAAATTAGCTCATAAATTTACTGATTCTGCAATCTTTCGTGTTCATGGTGGGAAGACTCACCCTCTTTATTGTTCTCTTTTCTAATTAGACAGGCATGTTATGTTGTTATTTGTTAATTAAATGAAATTATGGCCTTTAATTGAGCAAAATGATGAAATAGGATTCATTTAGCCTGCACCAAGGGGTTCAGAAAGACTTTGTTGAGTTGAGTCAAGTTAAGTATGTTAGATGAAAGCAAGCAGGAGGACGGAAAAGGTTTTTACGAAGACAGACTAACTGCATAGAAGATGACACCAGCAAAAAGTTCTAATCAGGGTTTATCCTTTTTCTTTGGAATTCCGGATTCAGATTTGATAACTTTTGAAGATTAAAACCTTTGTGCCCTAGTGATGTCGCTACAATAAGAATCTTTTTAAATAAATGACAATAATATCTGGTGGTGCCTAATTGGTTTTCTTTGACTCCTTTAGGTTAAACTGGAGATCCTTTAACTGTAGTTGTTAGCTCAAGCAGTATCTCTTGTGGCCTCCGAAATTGGTGGGGTAAGGGCTCAAGGTACAGACACACAGATAGACGCAACAGACACACACACACACACACACACACACACACACGCACGCACACTCACTATTGCACACCAGAGCAATTGGGGGAGAGAGAGAGAGAGAGAGGTGCTCCTATCTAGAGCAGCTGGGAGACTATGTTGTTTAAGCTAGGACATGTTGGGTCTTTGGTGTGTGGTTTGCCAGGTGTAAATGCTTGCTTTTCATCGGTGGCATGGAGGTCTAGAATCATCCATACGACTTGTAGAAGGCAGTAGATGAAGTGCTATAGGTGCTCCTATCTAGAGCAGCTGGGAGACTATGTTGTTTAAGCTGGGACATGTTGGGTCTTTGGTGTGTGGTTTGCCAGGTGTAAATGCTTGTTTTTCATCGGTGGCATGGAGGTCTAGAATCATCCATATGACTTGTAGAATGAGTAGATGCAGTGCTATAGGTGCTCCTATCTAGAGCAGCTGGGAGACCATGTTGTTTAAGCTGGGACATGTTGGGTCTTTGGTGTGTGGTTTGCCAGGTGTAAATGCTTGTTTTTCGTCGGTGGCATGGAGGTCTAGAATCATCCATACAACTTGTTGAAGGCAGTAGATGCAAAGCATGCGCCAATATCTCAGGGACTTAGAGGCCTACTTGTTAAAAGGTACTTGTGTCAATGCAGAATGTAACATGATGCCCTTGGTTAAGGTTGTCCTGGGCTCTTAGCATTGGCAACAACAGAGAGCTCATCCTATCAAGTGGCTTTATGATGTTACGTGCCACCTCAATATTTAGTCACAGTAATCTTTATAATTAAATAAATAAATGTATAATCGCATTCAACAGCTTGAGATAACTTCTTTTCCAGCTACCATGGACCTTCAAGTCATAACAGAGAACATCGGGGAAAACATATTTATCTCGAATTCCACAAATCCTGCTTTTATCATGGTAAGGTTATTTAGTTGGTGCAGTGCTATGTTGCATAGCATGACTGGTGCTAACTAATTGCAGGAATGCAATGCTTCTGGCATTCACTTTGTCTTGCATTTGTTCCAATAAGGTTCATCTGCCTCAGGAAAGGAATCTCCGCAGGGCAAGGACTTGGAACAGGTTGTATGCCGCTTAGAGATTGCACGTGGAGGAATCTTAAATCGCCACATTTACCTCTTCATACTTAATGATATGATTGACAAAAATGGTCCTATCTCTTTTGAAAAGCTTGGGGCCCTTAAGTCCTTCCAATTTACTGTAGTAAATAAGGCATTACCTTTCTCCAATATGCAAGTTGAACAGAAAAGGAGATTCCCTTTTCTTTGCAATTCTTGCACACATGTGACTGATATTGAATAGCTTTGCTCGTATTTTCTACTTGTTTGACTTTTATAATCATAAGCATTGAGCACTTAGTTTTTTAACCATTTGATTTATTTTTCTTTCTTTGTTCATCCATATATATGCAATCCGCACTATTGTTATATCTTAGTTCTCGTTTGGCAAACCAGCTTAAAGCCGGCTTTTTCGGCTTTTTAGTCTTTTGGCTTTTTGGCTTAAAGCCAAAAAAACCAAAAAGTCTCGTTTTTCAATTCCCAACTTTTACCCTTTGGCTTTTTGGCTTTTTGGCTTTTTTGATAGCAATTTTCAATTTTACCCTTCTACATATAAAATTAAACAAATTCCAACTCAACATCCATACCCCAATTCGGTCAATCCCCTAGGTGGCTTATTTGGCTTTTTTTTTTTGCTTTTTTAGTGATTGTTTTGCCAATCAAACGAACTTTTGGCTTTTTAACTTAAAGTGACTTGAAACCAAAAAGCTAGCTTAAAGTCAGGTTGCCAAACGAACACTTAATCAGTATCTTACTGTTAACATGATAGTCTCATTGCTAGTAAAACAAGTTTTCTGTGTCGTAAATATTCAAAGTTCTTCTCTCCGCATGTGCAATCTGCAATTTTTCATATGAATTAATCTCCTTTCCTGGTAAATAGTGCATAATTGAATTTTTCCATTAAAACTTGGAATTCAGTTCTACAGGCATATTTGGCCACCACAAGGACAATAAGAATCCAATTGCATGCTTTCTAGTTGATCATTTAGTCATTCAGCCATTCGGGTGGCATGCCCTTGGCCCTTGATGCTTCGTTATAATACTTTTGAGGGGTGCAAAAAATAAAAGAAAAAAAAATAGTCATTTGATTTTACATATATTAAATACTTCATTTAGTAAAATTTTCCTTAGCAATTTAAATGAACTCTCAAATCTTGAAAGAAAACATATTAGGCTTGCTTGGAAATAATTATATGGTTCTCACGAGTTTGAGTTTTGTTTTTCAGGCCTGGATCACTCTTGGTAGAACACAATTAAACTTTGGGGAGCCTGATAGAGCTATTGAAAGCTTTGGCATAGCATTAGCTATCGAGGTACATCTTCAAAACGGGTTATTATTGTGATTTTCTGGCTTGACCCTTTAAGTCAACCATTTCACCAACCTGATATGGGTTCACGATAATATAATTGAGGAGACATTGTGAAGGGTCAAGCAACCAAGGAGTAGTTGATTGCTTGGTCAAAAATTGAAGTCGACAGCGTTATTTGATTTTTGTTTTCAAGATTGTTTTACCTTTTTTGAGCTTCAATTAGGCACATTCATATCAAATGTAGCCATGCTAAGCTTCATTTGCTCGCACCTCTAGCAGTATTAACCACCATGCCCCATTCCTGCATATTCAGTCATGTAACGTCTATTGAGATTCTTTCTATTAGGAGTTTGACCTTGTCAAGAGTTGAAAAGTGGGAATTGCTAAACACACATTTTTGCTGAGTACACCACTACACCCACCACGTGCATTGAGACATTTATATACGATGCATAAATACTTCTGTTAGTGGGTGTACTTAGCAATAAAGTGTTTGTATTTAGAATCTCCCTTGAATATCCTTTTGGTTTATTTTTTTCCCCCACTAAAATTTTAATAAGTTTATTGCTACATGCAGCCTGATTCTGTTGAGGCACGAGATGACAGACAAACGGCATTACATTTTGTGAAGAAACGAAAGCAACTTCAATCATCAGGTTTGAGTGCTACTAAGAATCGCTTTGCGGTTGGAGACAAGACTGAAAGCTCCTGAAGGTATGTGACAGGCAAGTACAGCGTAGTCTGCTATTTATTTATGTACATTCGTCTTTAGCTGCCAACGAGTAGGAGAAAGAATTTCTGAGATCTTACACTTACTATTCGTTGGAGAGAGAGAGCATCTAGTTGTTTTGGCAGTACAGAATGAAGTTTTTAGTGTCATGTGAGATTTACCTCAAACAAAACTCTAAATACAGGTGAAAGAGAGGGGGAAATGAGAGAAAAGAAAAAGGAAGGGGTGAGGTATTGTAAGCCTGAGAATACATTCTGATGCTTCAAACCAAACTTTTTACTGGGAACACATAATGTGTGTACATAAGTTGTGTTTCAAAGAAATCAAAACATTGTTATCATGAAAAGATTCATCTTTTATAACGTATTCGGAGCATTCAAAAGGGTACGCAAAGTGGTGAAAAACCATGTAATATTATAATTTGTTTTTATTAAGACACATTGAAGAGTGTTGATGACACTTTTAGGAGTGTCTAAAGAGTGTTGATGGCCGACACGACACGCTTCCCCTTTATAACTGTTTGTGCTTCTTAGATTATGGAATTAGGTGGTTTGACTCATGAAATAGTCCATTTGAAAGTCTTCACGTTTTTTTTATATTCTAGGCCATTTAAAGCAAATCTGAGTTGTTTATTTTGGCACTTGAGAACCATTAACCCTAATTTATTTAATTCTTAATTGTATACATGTGATATGTTGAGCTCCTTGAGAAAACAATGGACAATAGTATTGGTTGATGCATTGAATCTTTGTATAGAGAGCCTTCCAGATATGCTGAATTAGTTAGGTGGGAATTCTTGCTGTCACCCTTAAAATTTGCAGTTATTTGCATTCAAGAAATATGAAGTTCTTGTATTAGTAAAACCCTATTGCAGGTCTCATCAATTCTTGTTTCATTAGCTATGTGGCTGTGTATAAGCCCTGAGGTCTATGAAATAATGGCAGAAAAAGTGTAAAGTGCTCTTATTAACAGATCCTGAAATGGTGTTTGGAACTTGTCTCATTGTTGCATGTGTGTGCCTTAGGATATGTGAGAGAGAGAGAGAGAATCATTCATTTTCTTACATCAAACACAAACACATTCCTTCCAAATAGCACTCATGATATAGGCAATAAGCTACAATTTTTTTTAAATACTCAATAACGTCTACTGTAAGTTACAATGAATAAACTATTAGTTTTAGTAATACCAAATTGTAACATTGAGCTCTCTTGTTATATAGATGCATAATATATATATATATATATATATATGATAGGAGCAGTTACCCTTGATATTTGGATTTGCAAGAGCATGTAAAAAAAAATCTCACCACCTTCTTCAAAACTCTGCGCAGCACTGCTCCGCGGGGCAGGGGGATGTCAAGCCTGTTCTGTGTCATCTCTCTCAACGTGTATCAAAAGAAAGAACTCCTCCACTTGATTTCAGAATGCAGTAGCTTTTATCAAGTGTAATCAATTTATTTATAAGCAACGACCCAAAAAAGGAAGGACAAAACATGTGAATAAAACCATATTGTTGATGCATTTGCTTCTGCCATTTTCTGTTGTTTTACCCTAAATTACTATGAGAATATCTATGCGTCGATCTTTTTGGTTGTATCTTGTAAGTGTCGCATGACAAAGATCTGACATGTTGTAGAAAAAAAAGGTGTCCAAATGACTTATATGCATATGAGGAGCCCCGTATTTTAATTGATTCTACGGAATCGTGACACAGGCCATAAATTTTTCAGTAGTAAATAGGCTCTCTCTCTCTCTCTCTCTCTTAGGAGGTGATTTTCTTGACTCAAATTCGCAATACAAGAAATGATTTTGCAAATTCAAAAGCAATTGTGTTTTATGATATTAATGCTATGTTAGGATCTTGAATATGTGAAAGAGAATCATAGGAAAAGAAAATGAACGGATTTATCTGTTTTGATTGGGTTAGAAATTGAGTAGACAATGAATAAATATTTGTTAAAAAAAGGTTTTCTTTATTCTTTTTTTGTTAGACAAGCGGTTATACCTATTTCGTATCATTCTTGTTATTCAAACTCACTCCACATTTTGTGTAAGTAATTGTTTTTTCATTTTTTTTAATTGTTTTTGGAAAAAATCTATGATAGGGGTGGTCCAATTATTCCGATGAACTTAAGCGAGATTTGAAATTGAGCACTTTTACTTTTTAAGTTACTTGCATAGCGTATGCCATTCACTAGTATTAAAAAAGTGTATAGTTATTAATTTTTAATCATTTTTTGGTTCAATTAGGTTAGGAAAATTAAAAAATAAAAACTCATTTGAGTCAGTTTACACACATCTACTAGTGAAAAGTTCAATTAAAGGCGAGTCCAAGTTCAGTATAATTTGAAAAGATAAATATTAAATGTAATTAAAATATTAAATAAATAGTAAAGTAAAATTAAAAACATAGAAAGCTATCAATAGAGGTATGAGGAATTTAATTATTCTTAAGAGTAGATTTTCGCTCCACAAAGTACGTAACTCGGTGGAACAGATTGTTGACGTTCTAGTTTTTAAAATTCAACTGTCGCTTTTCTATCAACATACATTTACAAATATAAAAGTGTCATAAACAACTCATTTGATAGGCTCCCAAGATCAAACCAAAAGTAATATAAAATATTACATATTCTCTTAATAAAAATAACTCTAAATATACTCAATCGTGGAAGATTATAAAAACTGTTTCTCCCTATTACATCTCATAGAATTTGGAACTTAATAGAGCAGAAGTATAACCATAACGGGCAATTCCCATTCAAACCACATAATTCTAATTAAATAATATTATTTCAAAGGTGTTGTAAGGGAAAAGGTTGAAACCCATTGCATTTGATTTGTATTTATGATATTAATATAAAACATCATTAAAATATATAATAAATGAGATCAATTTTTTAATAATAATTTATGTTGTAATTCTAATACAAAATTGTTATTTTATTTCAATATATATATATATATATATTGAAATAAAATAACAATTTTGTATTAGAATTACAACATAAATTATTATTAAAAAATTGATCTCATTTATTATATATTTTAATGATGTTTTATATTAATATCATAAATACAAATCAAATGCAATGGGTTTCAACCTTTTCCCTTACAACACCTTTGAAATAATATTATTTAATTAGAATTATGTGGTTTGAATGGGAATTGCCCGTTATGGTTATACTTCTGCTCTATTAAGTTCCAAATTCTATGAGATGTAATAGGGAGAAACAGTTTTTATAATCTTCCACGATTGAGTATATTTAGAGTTATTTTTATTAAGAGAATATGTAATATTTTATATTACTTTTGGTTTGATCTTGGGAGCCTATCAAATGAGTTGTTTATGACACTTTTATATTTGTAAATGTATGTTGATAGAAAAGCGACAGTTGAATTTTAAAAACTAGAACGTCAACAATCTGTTCCACCGAGTTACGTACTTTGTGGAGCGAAAATCTACTCTTAAGAATAATTAAATTCCTCATACCTCTATTGATAGCTTTCTATGTTTTTAATTTTACTTTACTATTTATTTAATATTTTAATTACATTTAATATTTATCTTTTCAAATTATACTGAACTTGGACTCGCCTTTAATTGAACTTTTCACTAGTAGATGTGTGTAAACTGACTCAAATGAGTTTTTATTTTTTAATTTTCCTAACCTAATTGAACCAAAAAATGATTAAAAATTAATAACTATACACTTTTTTAATACTAGTGAATGGCATACGCTATGCAAGTAACTTAAAAAGTAAAAGTGCTCAATTTCAAATCTCGCTTAAGTTCATCGGAATAATTGGACCACCCCTATCATAGATTTTTTCCAAAAACAATTAAAAAAAATGAAAAAACAATTACTTACACAAAATGTGGAGTGAGTTTGAATAACAAGAATGATACGAAATAGGTATAACCGCTTGTCTAACAAAAAAAGAATAAAGAAAACCTTTTTTTAACAAATATTTATTCATTGTCTACTCAATTTCTAACCCAATCAAAACAGATAAATCCGTTCATTTTCTTTTCCTATGATTCTCTTTCACATATTCAAGATCCTAACATAGCATTAATATCATAAAACACAATTGCTTTTGAATTTGCAAAATCATTTCTTGTATTGCGAATTTGAGTCAAGAAAATCACCTCCTAAGAGAGAGAGAGAGAGAGAGAGCCTATTTACTACTGAAAAATTTATGGCCTGTGTCACGATTCCGTAGAATCAATTAAAATACGGGGCTCCTCATATGCATATAAGTCATTTGGACACCTTTTTTTTCTACAACATGTCAGATCTTTGTCATGCGACACTTACAAGATACAACCAAAAAGATCGACGCATAGATATTCTCATAGTAATTTAGGGTAAAACAACAGAAAATGGCAGAAGCAAATGCATCAACAATATGGTTTTATTCACATGTTTTGTCCTTCCTTTTTTGGGTCGTTGCTTATAAATAAATTGATTACACTTGATAAAAGCTACTGCATTCTGAAATCAAGTGGAGGAGTTCTTTCTTTTGATACACGTTGAGAGAGATGACACAGAACAGGCTTGACATCCCCCTGCCCCGCGGAGCAGTGCTGCGCAGAGTTTTGAAGAAGGTGGTGAGATTTTTTTTTACATGCTCTTGCAAATCCAAATATCAAGGGTAACTGCTCCTATCATATATATATATATATATATATATTATGCATCTATATAACAAGAGAGCTCAATGTTACAATTTGGTATTACTAAAACTAATAGTTTATTCATTGTAACTTACAGTAGACGTTATTGAGTATTTAAAAAAAATTGTAGCTTATTGCCTATATCATGAGTGCTATTTGGAAGGAATGTGTTTGTGTTTGATGTAAGAAAATGAATGATTCTCTCTCTCTCTCTCACATATCCTAAGGCACACACATGCAACAATGAGACAAGTTCCAAACACCATTTCAGGATCTGTTAATAAGAGCACTTTACACTTTTTCTGCCATTATTTCATAGACCTCAGGGCTTATACACAGCCACATAGCTAATGAAACAAGAATTGATGAGACCTGCAATAGGGTTTTACTAATACAAGAACTTCATATTTCTTGAATGCAAATAACTGCAAATTTTAAGGGTGACAGCAAGAATTCCCACCTAACTAATTCAGCATATCTGGAAGGCTCTCTATACAAAGATTCAATGCATCAACCAATACTATTGTCCATTGTTTTCTCAAGGAGCTCAACATATCACATGTATACAATTAAGAATTAAATAAATTAGGGTTAATGGTTCTCAAGTGCCAAAATAAACAACTCAGATTTGCTTTAAATGGCCTAGAATATAAAAAAAACGTGAAGACTTTCAAATGGACTATTTCATGAGTCAAACCACCTAATTCCATAATCTAAGAAGCACAAACAGTTATAAAGGGGAAGCGTGTCGTGTCGGCCATCAACACTCTTTAGACACTCCTAAAAGTGTCATCAACACTCTTCAATGTGTCTTAATAAAAACAAATTATAATATTACATGGTTTTTCACCACTTTGCGTACCCTTTTGAATGCTCCGAATACGTTATAAAAGATGAATCTTTTCATGATAACAATGTTTTGATTTCTTTGAAACACAACTTATGTACACACATTATGTGTTCCCAGTAAAAAGTTTGGTTTGAAGCATCAGAATGTATTCTCAGGCTTACAATACCTCACCCCTTCCTTTTTCTTTTCTCTCATTTCCCCCTCTCTTTCACCTGTATTTAGAGTTTTGTTTGAGGTAAATCTCACATGACACTAAAAACTTCATTCTGTACTGCCAAAACAACTAGATGCTCTCTCTCTCCAACGAATAGTAAGTGTAAGATCTCAGAAATTCTTTCTCCTACTCGTTGGCAGCTAAAGACGAATGTACATAAATAAATAGCAGACTACGCTGTACTTGCCTGTCACATACCTTCAGGAGCTTTCAGTCTTGTCTCCAACCGCAAAGCGATTCTTAGTAGCACTCAAACCTGATGATTGAAGTTGCTTTCGTTTCTTCACAAAATGTAATGCCGTTTGTCTGTCATCTCGTGCCTCAACAGAATCAGGCTGCATGTAGCAATAAACTTATTAAAATTTTAGTGGGGGAAAAAAATAAACCAAAAGGATATTCAAGGGAGATTCTAAATACAAACACTTTATTGCTAAGTACACCCACTAACAGAAGTATTTATGCATCGTATATAAATGTCTCAATGCACGTGGTGGGTGTAGTGGTGTACTCAGCAAAAATGTGTGTTTAGCAATTCCCACTTTTCAACTCTTGACAAGGTCAAACTCCTAATAGAAAGAATCTCAATAGACGTTACATGACTGAATATGCAGGAATGGGGCATGGTGGTTAATACTGCTAGAGGTGCGAGCAAATGAAGCTTAGCATGGCTACATTTGATATGAATGTGCCTAATTGAAGCTCAAAAAAGGTAAAACAATCTTGAAAACAAAAATCAAATAACGCTGTCGACTTCAATTTTTGACCAAGCAATCAACTACTCCTTGGTTGCTTGACCCTTCACAATGTCTCCTCAATTATATTATCGTGAACCCATATCAGGTTGGTGAAATGGTTGACTTAAAGGGTCAAGCCAGAAAATCACAATAATAACCCGTTTTGAAGATGTACCTCGATAGCTAATGCTATGCCAAAGCTTTCAATAGCTCTATCAGGCTCCCCAAAGTTTAATTGTGTTCTACCAAGAGTGATCCAGGCCTGAAAAACAAAACTCAAACTCGTGAGAACCATATAATTATTTCCAAGCAAGCCTAATATGTTTTCTTTCAAGATTTGAGAGTTCATTTAAATTGCTAAGGAAAATTTTACTAAATGAAGTATTTAATATATGTAAAATCAAATGACTATTTTTTTTTCTTTTATTTTTTGCACCCCTCAAAAGTATTATAACGAAGCATCAAGGGCCAAGGGCATGCCACCCGAATGGCTGAATGACTAAATGATCAACTAGAAAGCATGCAATTGGATTCTTATTGTCCTTGTGGTGGCCAAATATGCCTGTAGAACTGAATTCCAAGTTTTAATGGAAAAATTCAATTATGCACTATTTACCAGGAAAGGAGATTAATTCATATGAAAAATTGCAGATTGCACATGCGGAGAGAAGAACTTTGAATATTTACGACACAGAAAACTTGTTTTACTAGCAATGAGACTATCATGTTAACAGTAAGATACTGATTAAGTGTTCGTTTGGCAACCTGACTTTAAGCTAGCTTTTTGGTTTCAAGTCACTTTAAGTTAAAAAGCCAAAAGTTCGTTTGATTGGCAAAACAATCACTAAAAAAGCAAAAAAAAAAAGCCAAATAAGCCACCTAGGGGATTGACCGAATTGGGGTATGGATGTTGAGTTGGAATTTGTTTAATTTTATATGTAGAAGGGTAAAATTGAAAATTGCTATCAAAAAAGCCAAAAAGCCAAAAAGCCAAAGGGTAAAAGTTGGGAATTGAAAAACGAGACTTTTTGGTTTTTTTGGCTTTAAGCCAAAAAGCCAAAAGACTAAAAAGCCGAAAAAGCCGGCTTTAAGCTGGTTTGCCAAACGAGAACTAAGATATAACAATAGTGCGGATTGCATATATATGGATGAACAAAGAAAGAAAAATAAATCAAATGGTTAAAAAACTAAGTGCTCAATGCTTATGATTATAAAAGTCAAACAAGTAGAAAATACGAGCAAAGCTATTCAATATCAGTCACATGTGTGCAAGAATTGCAAAGAAAAGGGAATCTCCTTTTCTGTTCAACTTGCATATTGGAGAAAGGTAATGCCTTATTTACTACAGTAAATTGGAAGGACTTAAGGGCCCCAAGCTTTTCAAAAGAGATAGGACCATTTTTGTCAATCATATCATTAAGTATGAAGAGGTAAATGTGGCGATTTAAGATTCCTCCACGTGCAATCTCTAAGCGGCATACAACCTGTTCCAAGTCCTTGCCCTGCGGAGATTCCTTTCCTGAGGCAGATGAACCTTATTGGAACAAATGCAAGACAAAGTGAATGCCAGAAGCATTGCATTCCTGCAATTAGTTAGCACCAGTCATGCTATGCAACATAGCACTGCACCAACTAAATAACCTTACCATGATAAAAGCAGGATTTGTGGAATTCGAGATAAATATGTTTTCCCCGATGTTCTCTGTTATGACTTGAAGGTCCATGGTAGCTGGAAAAGAAGTTATCTCAAGCTGTTGAATGCGATTATACATTTATTTATTTAATTATAAAGATTACTGTGACTAAATATTGAGGTGGCACGTAACATCATAAAGCCACTTGATAGGATGAGCTCTCTGTTGTTGCCAATGCTAAGAGCCCAGGACAACCTTAACCAAGGGCATCATGTTACATTCTGCATTGACACAAGTACCTTTTAACAAGTAGGCCTCTAAGTCCCTGAGATATTGGCGCATGCTTTGCATCTACTGCCTTCAACAAGTTGTATGGATGATTCTAGACCTCCATGCCACCGACGAAAAACAAGCATTTACACCTGGCAAACCACACACCAAAGACCCAACATGTCCCAGCTTAAACAACATGGTCTCCCAGCTGCTCTAGATAGGAGCACCTATAGCACTGCATCTACTCATTCTACAAGTCATATGGATGATTCTAGACCTCCATGCCACCGATGAAAAACAAGCATTTACACCTGGCAAACCACACACCAAAGACCCAACATGTCCCAGCTTAAACAACATAGTCTCCCAGCTGCTCTAGATAGGAGCACCTATAGCACTTCATCTACTGCCTTCTACAAGTCGTATGGATGATTCTAGACCTCCATGCCACCGATGAAAAGCAAGCATTTACACCTGGCAAACCACACACCAAAGACCCAACATGTCCTAGCTTAAACAACATAGTCTCCCAGCTGCTCTAGATAGGAGCACCTCTCTCTCTCTCTCTCTCCCCCAATTGCTCTGGTGTGCAATAGTGAGTGTGCGTGCGTGTGTGTGTGTGTGTGTGTGTGTGTGTGTGTCTGTTGCGTCTATCTGTGTGTCTGTACCTTGAGCCCTTACCCCACCAATTTCGGAGGCCACAAGAGATACTGCTTGAGCTAACAACTACAGTTAAAGGATCTCCAGTTTAACCTAAAGGAGTCAAAGAAAACCAATTAGGCACCACCAGATATTATTGTCATTTATTTAAAAAGATTCTTATTGTAGCGACATCACTAGGGCACAAAGGTTTTAATCTTCAAAAGTTATCAAATCTGAATCCGGAATTCCAAAGAAAAAGGATAAACCCTGATTAGAACTTTTTGCTGGTGTCATCTTCTATGCAGTTAGTCTGTCTTCGTAAAAACCTTTTCCGTCCTCCTGCTTGCTTTCATCTAACATACTTAACTTGACTCAACTCAACAAAGTCTTTCTGAACCCCTTGGTGCAGGCTAAATGAATCCTATTTCATCATTTTGCTCAATTAAAGGCCATAATTTCATTTAATTAACAAATAACAACATAACATGCCTGTCTAATTAGAAAAGAGAACAATAAAGAGGGTGAGTCTTCCCACCATGAACACGAAAGATTGCAGAATCAGTAAATTTATGAGCTAATTTTTTTAAATTGTATGCCATTCCATCTCGAAATAGAATACAGTGGAGTAAAAGCATTGCATCAACATTCAAGTTCACATGTATGATCGAAGGAAAGTATAAAGCCAAATAGAGAGGGAAAACTCTATGACCAATAAACAGTGTGAGGAAAGCAAGTTCAAATAATAAAGTATTCACAAACCTCAGCCCATGATGGCTCCAATTCAGTTGCTCCTGTCAAATAATTGTAACTCATGAATACAGTGTCTATTAGGTACCGTGTGTGTAAAATAATTCATTACACAACAAACAAATTTAAATCGCAATAAAATACAGAGCTAAATTATATCTGTAAGCATGGAAAGACTAGGAATATTTGACATTTTAAGAGTGAAAAAAAACTGCAGACCAATGAAGATTTTCTTTGGGTCAAGCTGCAAAATCATTTCAAATTATGAACTTCTAAATGATAAGCTAAAACCAAGTAATAATGCCCCATCAATAACTCCGTTATTCATCGTGATAGAGAAGCGCATATTTTTATAGAAACTTAAGGACATGGACTCACGATTTGCTTCCTTCAAAGCATTCCACGTTTCTCCAATTTCAAGTAAAACTTGAGCCTTCTGTTCATGTAAAATGGCTCTTTCAGGCATCAACGTAAGAGCAGCTTCCCACTTCCCAAGTGCTTCGTGGAATCTCCCATCCTTCAAAAATGAAAGTAAAATGAACCAGCAAAAAATGGAGTGGGAAACACCTGATACCTATACAGAACTACGTTGTGCAAATGTCACAATAGAGAAAAGAAATAAAAAAGTTCCTCAAAATAAAGGAACGTCTTCCTTTGAATTCTGATGCATAAAACCTGAAAATATTAGAAAGCTAAGAAATCCAACTGCCTCCAGAAAGATAAGAATCTAGCACATCAGCACATGCAATAGAGGTTGGTAATAGGAGCACTGCTAGTCAAGGGTGCAAAGAATGATGGATCCACCATGCGATATCGACATGATGACAAGGCAAATTTTTTAAAAAAAGTACACAACACAACAGGAATACACGAGCAAATAAATACATATTTTTATATGTACACAGAAAATAACTATTTTTTCATTCTTCATTTTTTATATTATACTGACATTTCCCAATCTTGTTATTAACTACTTCTGTGACCTAGGAAGCACATCATTATCCACTTCTTTTGCTTCCTTTTTCCTCTTGCACACCTTAGTTAATAAATTTTTAAAGTTGGAAGAAGTAGGCTCTCTCTAGGATAAACAGTAAAATCCTTTTGACTGTTTTTATTTTCCTTCCTTTCTATTTTATTTCATTTTATTGAGGGAGGAACCTCGTGAAAGATTAAAATACAACTTGGTGATATATACAATTCTAAGGAACTGTCTCCCATTAAAAATAAAAAAAAACTAAGGTATTGCCAGTTCTAATTCTTGAGCATTTGCAAGGAGCATTAGACATTACAGGCAATGGCTATAACTAATTATAGCCGTTGTTACCTCATTTAAATTACATCTTTTTGGCACATTGGACTTTGGAGGCCTAGATAGTTCCTGGCCCTAATACTATCAAAGAGGGTATACCAGAAGGGAAATATCACTTTGCAGGTTGAAGAGTCGTAAGGTTGGATAAAACATGATGCAGAACTAGGATTCATTTGCTTGAACATTTTTTATCACCAGCTTTTTTCGTAGCATAAGTATTTACCAGTTCTCCGGGGAAATATATTGGTCTAGCAAAAACACTTAAAGGGACCGTTATAGTTACGACCACCACCGTTCACTGGGGCTTCGGTCACCGGCTCCCGTGTCATCAAGTCACCAACTTCATTGACCTTTTAACACTGAGTAGGCATCAGCCCTTGTATATGGTCTTTACAATTTTGCGGAGACCTGTGTTTTTGGTAAACAGTCCTCCAAGCGTGGTCACTGCGATCCCCTTTGTGAGATATGCAATAGAATTTGTGAAGGAATTTTTTCATTTGGAACTGTGGGTTAGTCAAAGCATTGCTTCTTAAAGTTAATGTGTGTATATATTTTTGGATTTGGATACAAAATAATGATCTAAAAGAACAAATTTTGTAAAGGGTATGAAGCATCGAGTAGGAGAGTCATCTTTACACATGCATAAGGAGACATCCATTGTTTTAGCCAATCACAAGGCTGGCTGTATTGAAGAATTCTCGACTGGAAGTCCCTACATGTGGGTGGATTCCATTACAGAATTCTTTTGATATCTTAAACATCACAATTTCATAGGGAATAAGTTAAGGATGGCGTCATTGGCGTGGCGAGAGGAGATGGAAAAGAGCAGGCATGTTAAAGCCTCTTAAAGTTTCTGGAGATATGCAGATGCACAATGAAGAATGAGACCGCTGGTTCATTCAAAGGTAACCTTCTTTGCAAGGTCGGATCTAGAATTACGTGACTAGTAGGGAATGAGTTATCACTAATCAATATATAACAACACATACCAAATTTAAAAATAAACTGCATGTTTGATGTACGAGATTGGATTAGGGGAACAAGAGGGATAAATAATATATAAGTCCCACATGTTTTTTCTAAGAGGCATTTTGGCAAGGGTCCTATTTTCCCTACTTATTCAAAAAGAGAAAGAATATGTTGGATTTTCTTTCTCCCGGAATTTGACCGAGATCAAATCAGATGGAGAAAGAGAAGATTGGGTAATTTATAGGAATTAGTTTCTTTTCTATAAAACAAAACATCACATTGTGTGTGTGTGTGTGTGTGTGAGAGAGAGAGAGAGAGAGAGAGAGAGAGAGAAAGAGAGAGATTATAACAATTCTTAGAATTTAATAAAATGTTGTAATAAAATGCACACACCTTGGGTGCGCAATACTTCTAGCTGAGTAATTATTCAGGTAGTCCAAGAGCACCACGTGGCATTGTGTATGTGGTGCTCCTCTCCAATGATGTAGCATAGAATACTCCAAGTGAGAATATGGTGGCCCACCTTTATTAGGTGCGCGGGGGGCAAAAGATGACTCATTTAGAACCATATTGGCAACTAACTTAAAACTTAGCATTTTTTTGTAGTTGTTAGGTAAATTAGCTTTCAAACTAACTTTTTTTAAAATTGGTTAATTAGGTCAGAAAATAGTTTTTTTTTTGTTTTTTGTTCAAATTGAGCAGTATTATCCGTGTATATACTTATATATAGTTAGCAAGCAGGGGTATTATTATCTTTTAGAATGGTGTTTACCAAAATAACAAAATGATCTCCTTCGAAATGAGAAAATTCTTCAGAATGATCAAGCGATTGCGTGCGGGTTCTATGCCTTGTTTCAGGACTTCGCCAGAAAAAAGCCACAGAAATAGAATCAAATCAATAAAATCGAGATTTTATTAACTTCGATGGAGAACCGATTATAAAGACTACAATCTATTCCTATGAACTTGAAAAGAAAATTACAAGAAAATTAAATAAAAGATAAAAGAAAAATCGAGGCAATTTGCCAAGTTGTGTGGAGATGTCTTCTAATAATTACAAGTCTATATATTTATAATGAACTTCATAAATAACTTCCTGCAATTACTCATAACTTCCCACTACACATGTTTCTCTTACAATGCCAAGTGTCTTTCATGTGGTTACAACTTCCATTAACCGCTGCTCTCCTCCTTGGCTGCCACTTGTCATCTTTGATAATACTCTTATATGGGCATTTTAAATTTATAAATATATTATCAAGCGTTTATAAAATATGATAGGATAAAATAATATCTTCAACAGGAAATTTGTAAATTATGGTGTAAACAAATGGGAACAGTGTTTTGATTTAAGCATTTTAACATTTTTGCCTTTCCACAAACGGAATACATGTATAAGTATACCCCTGCCCGATTAGCTTTTCCAAAAAACTAAATTGTTTTTAAAGTAGGTTATTAGGTAAATTAGCTTTTAAACTAGTTTTTTCTTAAATTGGTTAATTAGGTAAGAAAACAGTTTTTTTTGTGTTTTGTTCAAATTGAACAGTATTATCCTTGTATACCAAAAATGCCCTTAGTTAATTTTTTAATACTAAAACAATTGCATTTGGTTTTATCCATTAATTTTTTCTCCATTACCTAATACACTTACACACATACGTGTGTCCACCCCTAGTCTAACATAAAGCCAGAACAAAATAAGAACAGAGTTCATCTTTGTAACCCCAAACTGCAAACAGTTGAATAATCAGGACCAATCAATAAGTCCAATTTCCACAAACCCACTTCAGGATTTTCAATTTGCATATGCACATACCCGAAATTGATTTTATCCCAAAAAAATGAAACGAACACATTACCTCGGCGAGTTTGTTTCCTTGCGCCTCAAATTCATCGGCGAGTTTGGTCGCCTCGTCATCGTCGGAGCCTAGGGTTTTGTGCGCGCCGTCGATTTCGTGCTGTTCCGCCTTAAGTTCGGTCGCGCCGTCAGCTTTGGGTCGGTATTCGCTGAGGTTGCTGTTACTGGGATCATCGTTTTTGTCGAAAGGGAGGTTAGGGTAGTGAGAAATAGAGGAAAGAGGGCGTTTGATGTTCTTGTTCTTGTTCTTGGTCTGGTTTTTCCATGTCAACTTCATCTTCTTTCTTTTGATTTTCGATTCTGGCCTTGTTCTTCAGTGTGGTTTTAATTGACTTGGTGGATGTTTCGTGAAATTAAAAGCCTATAACGTGAGCTCTTTTGTCAACCCGCTTTAAATCGGGCCTTTTTCACTTAAAAGTCACTTTAAATTTTAAAAAATAAAAAGTTAATTTGGTTGAATTATGATTGACTTATAAACTAAAAATTTAAAATTACTTTAAATTACAAAACAAAATTTTTTTGTTTAAAATTGTTATAATTTTTTAAAATTTATTTTAAAATATTTTATTTTTAATATAAATCTTATTTTATAGATTTTGACTAGTAAATTTTAAATATATAATTTTTTATAAAAAAATAGATGTGTATAATAAAAGTTATGATATTTTTAAAATATATAAAAAAAATTATGTAAAAGGCTAAAAACTTTTGGTAGTATTTGATAAAACATCTACTAGTAGTTTATAGAGTATAATTTTTAGTAGAAACTATAAGTGTTTGGTAAAAATTATAACTTGTAATTGGAATAGAAGAAAAAATCAATTATAAGTTGTAGCAGAAGTTGTGAATAATTTAAAAAATTTATAACTTATAACTAAAATTAATAGAAAAAAATTAAAAACTACTAATAACAGTATTTCTAAACACCCCATTTGATTTAAACAGGAGACTTCTTAGCTTTTAAGTTTTTAAACAAAAAGACAAAAAATCGATTTTAAGACAGAGAGTATTGTATCTCGTGATGAAAATTAGATTATTTAATAAATAAATTAAATTATAATTAAAATAAAAAATAATTATAATTTATGATAGAAATTGTTGGATTACATGCCATTTTGTTTCGTATCTATTTTTTTCTTAAAAAATTTAATTTTTAAGAGAATTATTATTTTTTTTAAAAAGGTTAAATTATTGAGAATTATTTGTATAGGATAGTTTCTTTTTTATGTTTTCTTGCTAAAATATCTAACAATAGTGGTTGGGCACCGGCAGTGCACGTGTAACGGTATAATAATATTTAAATTTTTAAATTTTAATTGGCAAATGATTTCAATGTAAATTACTTTAATTTTTGTAAATAAAATTTAAAAAATAATACACGGTAATATATGTAGCATAATTAGTGGTGTTTAGTAAAACAACTGCTAGTAGTTTATAAATTATAGCTTATAGTAAAAATTGTGAATACTTGGTAAAAATTATAACTTGTAATTAAAATAAAAAAAAATAATTATAAATTGTAACAGAAATTGTGAGTATTTAAAAAAATTTATAACTTATAATTAAAATTAGTAACAAAAAACTAAAATCTAGTTACTGTAGCATTTTCAAACACTCCCAATATTTAAGAATCAACTATAACATCAAAAGGATTATATAAAAATATTGAACAAAATACATAATAATATAATCTAATTAATAAATAAATAAAAAGTTACTATGAGTATTCACTATCTAAACGTATTTTAAAAAGTTGATACAATTGCAATTTAAAGTGTGAATATATAAAAAAAACTTACATGTTAAAAGAAATGCTAATATTTTGATAATTGATCTAATTTTCAATGCTTATTCGAATTGTTTTGGGACAATATTTAAAGATCTAAAAATGTATCACATAATAGGAGTAGTTAATAGATTACAACAATTCTAAAATATATATAAATGTCAAAAAAGTTTCTCAGTCACATCTTTACGCTACTCTTTGTATGTTTTTGTTTGAAAAACTATGCAAAAAATCTAAGCATTCAGTTTTAAAAAAAACATTACAAATTCATAGAATAAATACATATATTGAAGAGGTAAAAATTAAAATTTACGTCTATTATGTTTTCATTGTCCATGATGCGTGTGTTTCTAGTACTCTTGTATTTAGAGATGAACTCGTGTGTATTTGGAGATGAATTTTTGAAACACTTATGACACTAAGCTCTATCTATTTCGGCGTAAAATATTTTATCATAAAAAATATTTTACATATAAAATAATTTTGTAAAAATTATTTTTTTATTTGTATTTTTTGATATTTAGTTAAAATTTAAAAAATAATAATGAGAAATGTGAGTAATCAAATGCAAGAAAGGATTCGGGTGAAGAATTCATGTGGGAATAATCTGTCTCTCATTTTCTCATTCTTATTTGCTATAAGAATAATCAAATGTGACAATAATTGGGTGAAGGTTCTGAATGTGCATTTTAAAATTAACTTACGAGTTAATATTTTGTAAGTCAAATTTGATCTAATGAGGTAAAATATTATACTAAAAAATATATTTTATATAGGTAGTATCAGCTAAACAGTGAAAATTAAATAAAATATTTTACTCAAAAATATTTGATATCGAAACAAACGGAGCCTGAGTGACAAATTTGAGGTATTCAATAATTTCCATTAGACACTATTTTTTTTTGGTACAGTAGAAAATAAACAAGAAGAAGGCAAAGTGTGAGGCATGGTTCCGTTATATTTTTGTAAGATATATGTTCAATTGAGTTTCTTTCGATACGTGTATATCCCTGATGTATGATTCATGCTTCTTTATTGTAGAACCGTATGTGGTATGTGTTTTACCTACGTGTTTTACGCTTGTTCGGGGCTTAGAAGGACCGTTACACATTTTTTTCCGTTTGTTGGCTGGACGATCGCAATTCAGTCAACTGAATGGGGGGTTTCTAGTCGACTGAGTGCCTACTGGTTGGGTTCAATCGACTGAGGTTGGGAACTTAGTATTCCAGTCGACTAGATTGGCCAATTCAGTCGACTGAATTCCTGTACGGGGCTGAGACTATAAATATTAAGCTTGGGTTAGATATTTTCATTATCTTTCTTCCTAGCTAAGTTTCCTTTCTCTCTACCTTCTCTCTAGAATTTTGAGGGCTCGGGGCTTAGTTTTTCACGATATGTTAGTGGATCCTTGCTATTCACGCCCTGGGCTCCACTTTCATCTGGATAGAATTTTATTTCGACGAAGTTTGATTTTGCACGTGGATCGAGGTGTCGAGTTTTTGACTCACCGAGATAGGATCATAGACTATGTTGTTTTTAAAGGGTGCAACGTGCAATTATATGCTTTTTCACCGGTTGAAAATGCTTTAAATATCATGTTTTATGTTTAAACCTTGTTGTTTGGATGAAAAAGCATATTTTATGCTTTTCCTTGGTTTATTACATGATATTAAACGTATGGATGGCCATGGTTTTCAAAATGGTGATTTTGAAACCGGAGGATTTATGAAAACCTTGAAAAAAATGTGTTTTGGAGATTTGGAGTTAACCATCGGGGTTGAGTCTCAACTTTTAAACATTTTGATGAAAACGATAGAAACATGTTTTTTTTAAGGTTGTTTGAATCTCCATGTTTAATGGATGGATCTTTATACATGTTTAATGGATGGATCTTTATACATGTTTAATGTATAATTGTGAAAATATTTTCGTAATCGAGCTATGGGTTGATTTTTAAACGATTTTATAGATACACCGGGATAGTGAATATTTGGCACGAGTTGCTCTCGGTGGAAGTCCAAAAATATGCGTAGAGTAGGTACCTTTGTCCTTTAGGGTAATTCTCGTAAAGAAGGTTTGGGTGCTTTTATCCCTCGGGTTTCGGGCCCGTAAAGTCAGCAGTTACGTTGTGGTAATTCTGTATAGAACTTGTCATTACCTAACAGGCCTTAAATGATTCAGGGATAGGTAATGGACATGAGTCTATAGTTGTTATCTCTGTCTGTTTGTGATGAAGTCGGTACATAAGATTCATCTATTTTCCTCGGTTGTTTGATCCGAGTAGAAAATAACATCTTTGTTATTGTGTTTCTCTATCTGCGAAATGTTATTGGCATTGTTGAAGGCTCCTGTGTTTGAGTCATGTTTTATTTATATAATTGCATCTCCTGCTATACCGCATCATAGTCTACTTTCTATTGGGCTT
>JAOTRH010451994.1:0-30323 GCA_034768845.1 Heliamphora exappendiculata | reverse complement strand
ATATAGTATTATTAAATTAGTATAATGAAATATTATGACTTTCATATTTAATTTGTAACAGTGGTAATCAAAAATTTATTATGTAATTATTATAATTACTATTATTATTATTATTTATTTATTTATTTGTTTAATTGTATTATTAATTTTTTTTCGAGGTATTACATTCTCCCCGTCTTTAAAAATTTGATCCTTCAAACTTTACTCAGGTTATGCTAGAAAGCGCCGTACCTTACACGAAATATTCGGGTACTTGTCCCTCATGTCGGTTTCTTTAATTAAGTCCATGTCGTCTCTCTTTCAGAATGGTTGCCCCACTATACTTTGACGAGTGGTATTACTTTATTGCAGACTTATTTTTCTTGTCGATCCATGATGGGGACCAATCATTCTTCGTAAGTTAGGTTCTGACCTAATTGTACAGGTGGTCGTGTTAGGGCATGAGTTGGGTCAAGGACGTATCTTCAAAGTGGGATGGCATATAAAGATTTGCGTTAAATTAGGTCAACTTCTATGTACAAACATAAGGAGCAGAGGGAGAGGTTACGGCTACTTCTTCTACATTTCGGCGATTCCCCGAGCCTAGGGCTACACTTTCCCTGCCCTTGGTCATTATCGTTATTTTTCATTGGTCTCCTTGTGTGATCTCGAGCAAGTAGATATAGCCATTATCTCTCTCTTTTTTCTTGTAACACCAGGATTTTCTAAAATGTAAGTTATTGAATTCCTAGTTTCTTTTCCTAAAGCATTCATTCTGAGATTTTTAAACGTTCGCTTCCTCTAATATATTGAGAATGCTTGTGATACTCTTAAGTCTTTTGTTGGTTTTTGGAATTTCTTTATATCGAATGTGTAGAAATTTTATTGAGAATTTGAAGATAAGTACCTTTGAGTACTATCAAGAGTGGCATACCAATTCCTTATTTCTAAAACGGGTTTTTAATAAGTTTTAAAGGTTATGACATCCTTCAAACTCCTTTGGCCAAATAAAGACATTTAAGCAGGATGACGGCTCTATCTGTATTCTAGGGTTTACTAGGTTCTAGGGTACTATTTTTCCCTGTTTTTGATTTTCGTCCTTTCTTGGTGGCTTTTTGTAGTTTCAACTCCTTAGTTCAGTTTTTTGATCTTCTAGTCCTTTCGATATCTAATTGTAAGTTTTTTGAATTCTCTTGACATGGATCGTTCTCTCTCTCTCTCTTTTTTTTGGGTTGCGGGGATATGTAAGTTTGGAGGTAAGGCCGCATGGTAATTGAATTTGAATTAACTTTACTAGTGTACTCATTCATTGTTAAAATTGCTCTAACTACTTAATTCGGGTTTAATTTTTATATGTTGGGAGTATGAATGATGATTATTATAGTTGGGATTACTGTAAAAAATTTGATAAATTTTGTAATAGAAGATAATATTTTCGATCTGATTAATTTACCCAAACTTCTTATTTAGAAGAAATGGTGATCAGTCGTTCTTATCATTGGAATTCATAGATAATTGCTCAGTCGATATAACAAGGTATAAAGAAGCGGATAGTTAACTAGATAGTTTTTCTAAAATTACGTCGACCAAACGTGTTTCAGTTCAAGTATCTAAGTCTATCCCCTGGTCAGGATTTCAAATGTGCAGATAGATTAACCAAATTCATTCTTCATGGTGAACTAGATCATCAAAAAGTTTACGGGAAAATAAAGAATAAGGTTATGAAAAACTATCATCATTTCGAAATGAAGCAGAATAAATTATCACAAATTTTCATGACTCATGGGAAAAGAAGTGTCTCAGGAGATTCAAGAACACAATTACTCTTACGAGTAAGGTTCAAGGTTATAGGTTATCCAAAACAATTAGGGGTTATAGAGCAATCAATACGTTTCTGACATATCCGAAGAGATACTCTAATCACTACTAATCTACTCAATGAAAGATACATCGAGAATATTATAAGTACATAAAAACATACAAAAGTGGTGCAAGTGTCCTAAGTTCTGGGTTTCTTTTTTTTTAAGAAAAAAACAAACTTAGCTTTGATACTACTTCTATCACAACCTAATTTCATATATGGCGTTCGTGACCGGCTAGTGAGTTAAAACTCATCAAATACCTATATCTTTCTTTATCTTCCATTCCTTATTTTGAATTTTGCCGACTGATTTTTTTTCTTATTTTAAACAAACTCAATTAAGTCATCAAAATTTTAAAACAAAAGTCACTTCTTCATTGAAAAAGAATCATTTCCATTGAACACATTCTCAGTAAGTCATTTCAAAACCCCCAGAGGTTCTAACAATGCGTTTAACATTCAAACATTATAACTCGATACAATAATTGAAATGTAATACAAAAATTGAAATGAACTTTAAATTTTTTTTTTCCGCTACTATTTTCTCCAAGCATTCAAGTATCACTTGAAATTTTATCAACGTCTATTATTAATACTAGTGTGAATTCAACGAGATCTGAATTATTAATCATTACACAGGGTTAGAATAATATATTTCAAACGATTTTGCCAGTTATTTAGTAGGGTGCGACCCCATAATTAATACGGTGGATATGATCATTCCTTATAGTCACCTGACTGTGGCTCCACCTTTATTACTTCGTCTCGCCGGTACGCTTAACGTTTTCCAGGGATTAGAACATTGTTTAACCGATTATTTTTTCTTATTCTTTCGTTTTCATTCAATCATCAAAATTCATTTTTCATTATTTGACAGTACGGCATATTAAGTATTCATGTGAAATTAAAATTAATTCAGATATTAAAGACTTGCATGATTTAATAGAAATTAATCGATTACTTTTGCTCAATAATTCCAATCTAGACAACACGGAAGGAAATAATATTTCAGTTGTGTGGTTACACATAAAAAGGTTACTCTTTTTTTAATATTTAATAATTTAATAAGTGATTTTTAATCTATATTTTTCAAAATCTCCTTCAGAACCTCTTTTTAAATTAATATTTATTATTTTATACTAGTTAAAATTCAATGCTCAATACAAAATTATATTATTTTTATATGTTTTTATTACATAATTTGTAACTTCATAATAGAAGATAAAATTATAATTAATAGTTAATATACTATTTTGTGAAGAAACTTATCTTATTTAGATTCTTTATTAAATTATAGCTTATTTTGATAGAATTCCTTGTGAATAACTTTTAAAACAGGACTTTCTTTCTTCAAATAAATATATTTTTTTATGCTTACAATCAAAATATTAACTTTTGATTTTTTTTAATAAAAATTCACTTAAATCTAAATAAAGCGTATAACATGCAAAAATATAAATTTTAATTTATAATTTAAATTATTTCCCAAGTTTATTTAAAATTTATTATTATTAGCTTAAACTTATAAAACGTTTTAGTTTAATCTATATATTTTTTTTATTACAAATAGAGGAAGGAGTGTCGGGGTTTGAATCAAGATTGGGTGAAGATCCATAGAACTATAGTTTTAAATAGTGGTTTTATGATACGTTGCGGTACCAGTCGCGATGTAATGGTATCGAAAGTATCAAATGATACGTATCGAGAATCGAATGTCACGAACGTGAATTTTTTAAAATTATTAGCATCAATTGTAAAAGTCTATTATTTTTTTATAAAAAACTTTTTAATTTAAATATTATCATATTGAAATTAATATTTTGAATCTGAATATGTAAAAACACAAATATGAAAAAAAAATTATATATCTTAATAGATCAATAAATTTTTGCAATTAAAAAAACTCGATAGAAAATCTTAAAAAACACGCTATAATAGACTTTTACATATTATATCATCTTTTTTATAATTAAAATATTAAATTTTATTTAAATTCAATTAATCTATTTTGTTATAAAAAATAATCTTTTACATTTTTTTTAAAGTAATATTTTAAAGTTAAAAAACAA
The DNA here is from genome assembly GCA_034768845.1 of Heliamphora exappendiculata. Classification (NCBI taxonomy): domain Eukaryota; kingdom Viridiplantae; phylum Streptophyta; class Magnoliopsida; order Ericales; family Sarraceniaceae; genus Heliamphora; species Heliamphora exappendiculata. Next base: position 26,414 of record JAOTRH010451994.1, on the reverse strand, counting down.
TCCCAATATCCCATTCAGGGAAATGTAAAAAAGCGATCCGTTATCTAATTATCTTTAAAGCAATCCCAATATCCCATTCACTGGAACCGGAGCTGTGACATAAGTTCCCCGCTGTGACTCTATTTTTTATTTTAATTAAAATTTTATAATTTAATTAAAATTTTTTATTATTTTATATTTGACGAGTAATTAATTTGTGTAAAAATTCAAGTAAATTGGATATTTTTATTCATATGATAGGCGCACATTCATCTTATATTTTATTTTTAAAATCTAATAAGTTAGTTATTTTATTTAAAAATAAATATGCTTCAATCATATACATAGTAATGTCCGATTGACTTATATATTTATACAAATTAATAGCTCATCAAATATAAAATAATAAACAATTTTAATTAAATTATAAAATTCTAATTAAAATTAAAAATCAAATCAAATCATCCCTGCTGTGACTTATGTCACACGGAATCCCTTTACGCCCCATTAACTAGTTCTGTTTACGCCCAAGCCAAAAATGGGAAACAGAGAGTGTGCGAAACAGAGCACAAAAATGAGAAACAGAGCGTGTTTGTGGTTGTGGCAATCACGATGACTGCATCTGCAAAAATCGGCGCCATCAGACATGGAATGAAGCTCGTCGGACACAACCGGCGACCACGACGACCAGATCTGCAACATTCAGTGCTGTCGTTCCACCGTCGCAGATCAAAGGAAGCTCGAGTTATGCGCGAACACAACAAATCATTGCAGATCTGTGAAGGATGTTGCAGATCTGTGAGTTTGACCAACGAACACAGCACAGGAATTAAGGATGTTGCAGATCTGTGAAGGTGCACAAACGAATCGTTCCTCTTTTAGTCGAATCGTTCCGATTCGCATATGAATCGATAAAATATCCGCTACACACCGATACGTGTCGCGTACCGACCAAGTTATGCGTAAAATATGCACAAATCCTATTGGCGGACGCCACAATAGAGTTAGCGATCGCCATGTTTGGGAATTGCTTGGACAACAAGTTAGTGATTTTGAAGGTTTTTTATGGTTAAGGTTCAAATTTCGAGCTTAGATCACTTTCCAAGAATCGAACTGAAGCACTTGTTCTATCTGTTTTCATCATCGGATCCACCTAAGATTGGGTGGAGTCAAATTGGGGTGTCTACAGTTGTCCCTCTTTGATATAACTCGTATAGGAACGCGTGATACAAGTTATATCAAAGATCCAGAGACAACAGCTATTTGACCGACCCATCAATCTTAGGCTACAAACACACAAGCATACGTATGATGTTGGTTGTACTTAAACTTTCATCGAGTTGTCTACGTACCCCTTTTGCTAGGGATCCGATCAAAACGTAATTCCTTGGGCAAAATGCAAATGTAACATGATATAGATGTTAATATGATGCCAGTATGATCGAACAAATCATAAAGATCGAGTTAAGATCTAAAAGGAGTGCAAACCAGTCGAAGATCGAGTTAAGATCTTAAGAACTCGGTTGGGAATAAAATAATTAAAAGCATAGAGTTAAGATCCAAAAAAAAAATTTATCTTAACTGGAAAAGCAATTGATCGGTCGAGTTAAGATCTCACAATCTCGGGATGGAAGTGGAATAAAAATAATTAAAAGCCTAGTTACGGCTTAAAATTAAATTTATCGAAGGAAAATCGCGAATTAACAGGTCGAGTTAAGACCTAAAAATTCAGGATCAGATGTGAGATAAAAATAATTAAAAGTCTAGTTACGGCTTAAAATTAAATTTATCGGCGCGAATTAACAGGTCAAGTTAAGACCTAAAAATTTGGGATAAAATGTGAGATAAAAATAACTAAAAGCTTAGTTACGACTTAAAATTTAATTTAACGGAAGAAAATCGCGAATTAACAGGTCGAGTTAAGACCTAAAAATTCGGGATAAGATGTGAGATAAAAATAATTAAAAGCCTAGTTACGGCTTAAAATTAAATTTATCGGAATGAAAATCACGAATTAAATAGGTCGAGTTAAGACCTAAAAATTCGGGATAAGATGTGTAATAAAAATAATTAAAAACCTAGTTACGGCTTAAAATTAAATTTATCAGAGGAAAATCGCGAATTAACTGGTCGAGTTAAGACCTAAAAATTCGAAATAAGATATGAGATAAAAATAATTAAAAGCCTAGCTACGGCTTAAAATTAAATTTATTAGAAAAAAATTATTGTAAAGATATGGAGCAACAAAAACGAAGTTCAAATGATTTATCATATTTGCAAAATGCAAAAAAAAAAAATAATCACACGTAAAGTCAATATGCACACACCATAAGAAAACAAAATTATTTATGTATATATATATATATATTTTTTAAATCATTTTTGCATAAAGGTGAAACAAGACACCTACAATAAAAATAAATTAAAAGAAAATAAACGTATGTATAATAACAAAAATCGCCCCAAACAGGCCCCAAAACGCCATAATGACATTCTGACCCAGCGGTCTCACAGATGGAAACGACATCACGTTTGATAACATGGTGGTCCCCAAGGTGAAACCCCTCGGACATGGCGGCCGCTGGGTAAAAACTCTTAAGACATGGCGGTCGCCAGGTGTCGTTTGGAGAACATGGCGGTCGCCAACATGCAACATGGCGACCGCCACCTCGAGACGCGCATCCGTATCTTTAAGACGCATGAACTGGCTCGTTTGTGCACTTTTCACTCTCTCTAGTTCTCTCGTGCTCTCAAGCTCTCTTTCGCTCTCAAGCTTTCTCAAGTTCCCTTTTCTTACTTTTCTTGCTTCCTAGCTTTCTCACGATGTTCACTCTTCTCTTTGTGATCCCGTTCCCCTTCGTAGCGGGCCAGGACCAGGGAGACGACGACTTAGAGGCACGATGGGACCTTGCTGCTACCGAAAGTTCCTCCATGGGGAATCTCAGGTTTACGATCACCAGTCAGCCGGCAGATGGGGTCACTGCTACGCAGCCTAGCGCTGCGATGGACGCCCTCCTTCTTGAGGCAGAGCGTGCCTCTAGCCAAGCAACTGAGGAGGAGGCATGCGCTGCTGCTAAGGCACAGGCAGCTGTAGATGCTGCCGTCGAGGCTGCGGTAGCAGACTTTTTGGATCCGAACGCTGGAGAGGGTGATCCAGCACCTTTTGACCCACATACTTACGATTCGGTTCCTCATCGCATTGTATGCCACAGGATGAGATGCTACGAACCTCCTGCTGACGCGGTTGTTGCTGACGTTCTTCTCTGGGAGCTTGACCATCATATCTCTCGTCAGCGACCCTCGGTAGGTACCCTATCCTTACTATTTTAAATATCAAAGCATGATTTATCAAACGTAGACGCATGCCTAGTATCTCCCATATGATGATGATGATGATGATGATGTGTTTTGATATAATGATGAATTTTGATGATGGTGTGATGCTAATATCTTAGTTTAGGGCCCTTTGCAATGGAGATTAAAACAATAGGGACACTAGAGTTTTGAACAAATAATAAAAAAGGCAATTATTTTAGTGAAAATCATAAAAACTAAGGGGAGAAATTTGTATTTTTGCTTTTGGAATATAACAACTAAATGGGAATTTTTATCAAAAAGAAATTTTGTCAAAACTTTTTGGACAATTTTCCAAAAGTCATACAAAAATTTAGGGAAAATTTTTTTTGAAAATTCTAGAAAAATTTTTTGGAAAAATTTTCAAAAATCCTAGAAAATTTTGAAGAATAATTTTTTTTAAAAAAAAAACTTTAGAAAATCTTAGAAATTTTTTTAGGAAAATTCGGAAAAATTTATGAAAAATCATAGAAAATTTTGAAGAAGAACTTTTTAAAAAACACTTTTGAAAATCTTAGGAAAATTCGGAAAAATTTCTGAAAAATCTTAGAAAATTTTGAAGAACAACTTTTAAAAAAATTTTAAAAAATCTTAGGAAAATTTTAGAAAACTCTAAAAATTTTGAAAAATCTTAAGAATCTTGTAGAAAATCTTAGGGAAATTTTAAAAAACTTCTAGAATTTTTTTTTTTTAGAAATTTTTTAAAAAGTTTTAGAAAATCCTAGAAAATTTTTAGAAACAAAAAAAAAATTCTTTTTAAAAATTCTAAAAATTTTGAAGAAGTTTTAAAATAATATTAGAAAATTTTTAGAAACAAACTGAAATTTTTTTTAGAACATACTAGAAATTTTGAAGATGTTTTAGGAAAATTGTTAGCAAATCCCTTTTTTATAGAAAAATTCTAGAAAATTTTAAAAAAATTTAGAAAATTTAGGAAAATTGTAGAAACTTGGGGCAAATTTTTAGAAGAATTCTAGAAAAATTTTAGAAAATTCTCAAAAAAAAATTAAAAATTCCTAAAAAATTGAGAATTTTTTTAGAAAATTATAGAAATTGAACAATAATTTTGAGATAATTTTAGAAATCTTAAGAAAATCCTAAACAATGAGAAACAAATTTGAAATAATTCTTTAAAAAATATTATAAAAATCCTAAAAATTGAAAAAAATTGGGACAAAATAGGCAAATTACCAACATTAAAGGGGGAGATTTTTTTTACTTTCCTCTCTTTTTTTTTTTTTGATTCTTTTTGTTGGTTTATTTTATTTATATTTTAACACAAAAGATAGACATTTTCCTGGCGTGCTAGGGCTCAGAGTTTCTAGTCTTTTTCTAGGGTTTGAAAGAACCGGAGGGCCGTCATATACACACGAACCTAGGGTTTAGGAAATTTGCCTGATTTATCAGGACTTGAAAGAACCGAAGGGTTGTCACATATACACGATCCTAGAGTTAGGGTGCCTAGTCTTTTTCTAAGATTTCTGAAAAAACCGAAGGGTCGTTATATAAACATGAACCTAGGGTTAGGGTGCCTAATATTTTTCTAGAACTTTTAAAAGAACCGAATGGTTGTCACATAAACACGAACCTAGGGCTAGGGTGTCTAGTATTTTTCTATGACTTTTTTGAAAGAATCGAAAGGTCGTCACATACACACGAATCTAGGGTTAGGGTGCCTAATCATTTTTTAGGATTTTTGAAAGAATTGAGGGGTCGTCACATACATACGAACCTAGGGTTAGGGTTTCTAGTCTTTTCCTAGGACTTTTGAAAGAATCGAATGGTCGTCACATACACACGATCCTAGAGTTAGGGTGCCTAGTCTTTTTTTAGGACTTCTGAAAGAATCGAAGGGATGTCACTTGCACACGAACCTAGGGTTAGAGTGCCTAATCTTTTCCTAGGACTTTTTTGAAAGAACCGAAGGATCGTCACTTACACATGAACCTAGGATAGGAGGATTTGCCTGATTAATCAAGACTTGAAAGAACCAGAGGGTCGTCACATACACACGAACCTAGGATTTTCTTTCAGCCCTTTTATGCACTTTACTTGTTTGATCTATATTTTTTATATATATCTTCAGCTTATTTTCTTCTTTTCAGGCTAGCCGCTATGTTAGAGGTTTCAGAGGTTCTACCTCCAGAGAGGTATTGAAGTGGTATGACGCCCTCCCTGCTCCTAACCGGGCCATTATTGATGCATCTGTCTTTGCTCGATTCATACCCCTGCTGGGTAGGACGAGCAATGACCGGGTCTGGCTGACGGCTTTGGCTGAGCGGTGGTGGGATACCACCAATACCTTCCATTTTACCACCTTTAAGGCTACCTTGACGCCTTTCGACTTCGCACTGATCACCGGTTTACAGGTTGGAGGAGAGCCCGTTCCGTTTGATCCGACAATTGGCCGTTCTACGGATGCGCTGCTGTATTTTCTCGAAGCCGTTCCCACTCAGATGGACAAAGACCGGGTTTGATATACTTGGTTCTTCGAGCGTTTCTCCCACTTTCACTACTTTGAGCCTCGCCACTTCGAGTGGGTCACCCGGGGCTTTTTGATGTATATGTTTGGTACCTCATTATTTTCGAATAAGGAGAATACCATTCATCTGCATTACCTTGGCTCCCTTGCTCGTTTGGACCGGGTTGCCTCATTTGACTGGGGAGGAGCTTCTATGGCCACCCTTTACAGATTCATGCGGACGCTGACCCGGTTCCCTCAGGAGCTCAGCATTGGGGGATACTTGAGGGTTTTAGAGGTATGATTTAGTTTATGTATTCTTTCATTTATTTTCATTCTCCTGCTATCTTTTATTTACTGATTGACGCCTTCTTTATGCAGTTGTGGACTTACGAGTTCCTCGGGCTTCATGTCCCGGTGAATTCCGCAGCAGACCCTCAGGTTATTCCCCGAGTAGCCCGGTGGTCCCGTGGGCTAAAGGGGAAGAAGGCTGGAGGGAAGGACATAGATCACTTTTGGGTTTCACTAGACCGGCTCACCCCCGACTAGGTATCATTTTACTATGTCTACCGCATTGCATCTTATTCATGGCTGTTCACTGCACTGTATGCTTTTATTCTGCACACCGATCACTATATTCTATACACTGGTCATCATACTGTATTGTATGCACTGCTTATTGTTGTCTGCTTGCACTATTCTTTGAATTACTGCAGGTTCACTAGGATGTATGGCGAGGAGTTGAGAATCGGACTGGCGCAGATCTGATGCGCAGCAGGGATATCACCTCTAGGCAGATCCTACTGGAGGGCCCATTTGGTAGGGAGTATTATCTCGGTGAGTGAGTGGTTCGCCAGTCGCTCGGCATTGATCACTTCAGGATACCAGTGGTTCTTCCAGCTTGCATGCGCCGGACTGATTATATAGGCCGCGTCGACTTGCTGCTGGAGACGGTGGGGACTCCCGTGTCAGAGCTACTGGTGATGGAGGGGGATTACACAGCCTGGGCACAGGCGCACCTGATAGGCCCCCTTGGTCCTGGCCCAACTGGTCCTAGCGGTAGGAGGGGAGGACAGGCACCAGAGGTTGTTGATGCTGGTGTTGATGCTAGAGTGGGAGCTGCTGCTGCTGGAGCTATTGGAGCTGCTGCCCCCAGAGCTGGACTTGGAGGAGTGATAGGTTTGGAGATCCCTTGGGAGATCCAGACCATGGCCTATGGCTTCCCTCTCTCCCTTCCTGTTCCAGTCCCGCCAGTTTCTGAGTTCAGAGCACAGATTGGCCAGGTATTTCCTTTTCCTTACTCTTTCCTTTCGCCAAATTTTGGTATCCCGCATTTTCTTGCCTTATAAACACAGCCCTAAAGGCTCCCTTTTCTGTTGCTTACACTCAGATAGCTACCCCACTTTCTTCATGGACTGAGGCATTCTCCCACATCGAGCGTTTGAACTTTGCTTCTTTTGGGATCAACTCTTTATTTCATTTCATGGCCGTGCAGATCGACGAACCATTGTTGAAGGCTACCATTCAACTGTGGGATCCACAGTCCCACGTCTTTCGATTTGGCCTTGAAGAACTCTGCCCCACTGTGGAGGAGTTCACTACCATTTTAAACTTGTCTCCACAGAGTTCCATTGTCATTCTTACCCCTTTCCTCTCGGTTCGGCAGCAAGTAATGCATTTTTGTGGCCTATCCAGGATGGAGGCTTCTCTTTTAACCTTGGGCGACTATCTTGACATCCCATGGCTTATTGAGAGATTTTATCCTACTGGTGACCTCAGCGATATTGACCTCCAACTGCATCGTCGTTACGCACTTTGCTTCTGCCTCCTCGCCCAGTATCTCCTTGTCCCTTCTGACGAATGGGTTAGTTGTGCCCTGGTTGACATTGTTGGCCAAATGCGGATAGGGAAGGACTTTGTGCCCCTGGTTCTGGCCGAAACAATGCTGGGCTTGGACGCTGTTCATCGTGGCGAGACCACCACCTTTGCTGGCAGCCCTTTACTTCTCCAGGTAAGCTTAACATCTCCCTTTGTATCAAGTTCTCTGTCATACTGCAAAGCTTTTCTCTTACTATTCTAACTCTTGCTCCAGATTTGGCTGATGGAGATGGTAAATCTTGTGCAAAAGCCTCCCACTGACAGGCACAATGCTGCTGCTTTCCTTTACCACCCGCGTTATCAGCTTTACGATAGTGAGGTATCTTGGCAACAGTATCTTTCTTCTCTGACTGGTCCAGACATTACCTGGCAGTGCTCTTGGTGGCGGATTCCTGCTATGACACTGACTACCATGGATTACCCCGGTGTTCTGCTGGTCGGCTTGCGTCGGACTACCTTCTATTACTCCAGTCGGGTCATGCGGCAGTTTGGTCGCGATCAGATCATCTTCCCCAGCATTTGAGACCGTCTGTTTTCATCCATACTACGGGCCTTGTTTCTATCATCATATCAGGATGCCTAGCCATTCTGTTCAATGATGAAAATGCATGAGTTGCAGTGCTCTGATCTTTCCGCTGAATACAGGACATAGCTAATGCAGGAACGGGAGAAACAAGATAAAGAAGAATGAATGCAAACAACAAAAAGAAGGAGAACTTGAGGCCTCTTGCTTTGTTTTGAAAATTTCATAATTTTTTCTTATTTTATTTGTAGAGTTTGGGACTTACGTGCCCCACCTTTTTTATTCAAAAACTTTATAATTCTGATCGAAGTAATGACAAATTCCCACTTCATGTTTAAGATGGTTTAAATTTATCCAAAGTTTTAATAACTTTATTATTAAAATTCAGGGATTAATTTGCATTGGTTTTATTCAGATTAAGATGGTCAAAGGCGAAGAAAGTGGCCGAACTCCTTTAAAAGAAGCCTCCTACGTATCCCAAAAAGATGAAATCAGGCCATAACGTAGTTCGAGCTTGATTTTTACTTGGGTATTAACACTCTCCTTTTGTAGTGCCTTGACTTTAGCCAAGGTCGCCCTTTCGAGTTTTTGGCCTTGCGGGCTGCTCTAACTTTTTCCTGAGTCTCCTTTTTAATTTTAAACTCAGCGAGCCTTTATTTTATCTTTATTTCTACCTCAGGGATAGTACTTTTTAAGCTGGTCGAGGTTTACTAGGGTGGAGAATACATTGCCGTCCAAATCCATGATAATGACTACACCACCGGTCATGATGGCTTTGATAAGAAACGATCCGGACCAGTTTAGCTTGAACTTGCCTCTTGGGTCGAAGATGGGAGCTCTGATTTCTTTGAGAACCAAATCTCATTCTCTAAGGCCCCGAGTCTTGACCTTCTTATTGAATGCCCGAGCTATCCTCCTTTGGTAATCTTGTACATGAAATAGGGCTTGTAGTCTTCTTTCATCAAACAAAAGAAACTCTTCCATTTGGTTCCTTTGCCATTTTGTTTCTAAAATATTGGCCTCGGCCATTACCCCTAGCGAAGGGACTTCCTCCTCAATGGGAAGGACGACTTCCATCCCATACACTAAAGAGTATGGCGTAGTTCCGATTAAAGTTCTGATCGACGTTTGATATCTCCAGAGTGCAAATGGTAGATGCTCCAGCCAATCTTTGTGCGAGTTGATTGTCTTTTGCAGAATTTGCTTGATGTTCTTATTTGCTGCCTCGACTGCTCTGTTGGTTTGCGGTCGATATAGCAAGGACTTGTGAGCCACTATCCAGTATTCCTTGAAAAGGTCCAAGACTTTCCCTTGGAAATGTGAGCCATTATCTGTGATGACCTCGTGAGGGACTCCGTACCGACAAATGATATTTTTCTTGATGAATTTGATAACATGGGAGGCTTTCAACACCGAGTAAGAAGTAGCTTCCACCCACTTGGTGAAATAATTAATGGCCACTAAGATAAACTCATGTCCATTAGATGCCTTTGGTGTTACTCTACCAATCACATCAATACCCTATATTGAAAATGGCCATGGTGACGTCAGGTTGTATAGTTGAGACGGGAGAACGTGCATGAGATATGCGTGAATTTGACCCTTATGAAACCTCCGCACAAACTGAATACAATCCGTCTCCATTGTCATCCAAAAGTATCATTGTCATAGGATCTTCTTGGCTAACATATTCCCACTCATGTGTGGCCCAGAGACTCCTGCGCGTATTTCTTTCATCAGCTCTTGGCCCTCTTCAGTGTTTACACACAGCTTGTTGACCCCAAAATGTCCTCGTTTGTACAGTCTACCACCACAAATGACAAACTACGCAGATAGTCGTCATATTGCCCTTTTTTCCTTTTTGCTGGAAAACTTAGGATATTCTCCTTTCTCTATGAGGTTCTGAATGTCAAAATACCATGGAAGGCCATCAGTGCTTTCTTCAATAGCAGCTGTCATTTCGCATGATGGTTTTCTTTTTTGCTCTATTATCAGAGGTCTCATTCGCACTCCGAGTGGTATGTCAATCATGGATGCTAGAGTGGCCAGTGCATCGACGAACTTGTTCTGCAGTCTTGGTACATGGGTAAAGATTACTGATTCAAAGCACGGTATCAGCTTCTCCAGCTCTTGATGGTAGAGAATTAAGGTTAAATCCCTGACCTTCCATTCTCCTCTTGCTTGTGAAACTACCAGTGCTGAGTCTCCGATGACTTCCAGTTTCCTTACCTAGTTCTAAGGCTGCCTCCAATCCTGCTAAACATGCTTCGTACTCGGCCTGATTGTTGGTGACTTCAAAGTTGAGCTTTAGGGACAACAGAACGTGTGATTCATTGGGAGTGACGAGGACTCCTATCCCATAGCCGTACTGATTGGATGTGCCATCGAAATATAGAGTCCACTTGTCATCCTCGACTTTCATCAGTTGTTCATCAGGAAACTAAAATTCCGTGTATTCACCACCTTCAACTTGTTAGTCGGCCAGAAATTCTGCCACTGCTCTGCCCTTGACTGACTTCTGGGTGACAAATTGGAGATCAAACTCGGATAATAGCAGCAACCATCGGGCCAGCCTTCCTGTTAGTGCTAATTTTTTGAACAGATACTTCAATGGGTCCATCCGAGAGATGATGTTTACTGTGAAAGATAACATGTAGTACCTTAGTTTTTGGGAAGCCCAAACCAAGGCCCAACACGTCTTCTCCAACGGCGTGTATCGTATTTTTGACCCGGTCATCTTTTTGCTTAAGTAGTAGATGAATTTTTCGACTCCAGTTTCACCTTCTTGTGCAAGCATGCATCCTATAACTGAATTAGTTACTGACAAATAGAGGATTAGTGGCCTGTCAGGATCGGGATGAGCTAGAACAGGAGGATTTTGTAGGTACTGTCATACGACTTCAAATGCGTCTTGGAATTTTTGATCCCATTCAAATTCAGCTCATTTCTTTAATAGACGAAAAAGCAGCTCACAAGTAGTTGTCAATTTTGCGATGAAGCGACTGATAAATTGGATCTTCCCCAGAAAACCCTTAACTTCTCGCTCGGTCCTTGGAGGAGGCATTTCCAAAATTGCTTTAATCTTTGAAGGATCGACTTCAATGCCTCTTTGAGTGATCATGAATCTGAGCATCTTTCCGACAGTGACTCTAAAGGCACACTTTTACGGGTTGAGCCGCATCCTGTACTTTCGAATTCTTTCAAAGAACTTTTGCAGTGCTACGATGTGGCCATCCCGATCCTTAGACTTGACTATCATATCATCCACATACACTTCGACCTCCTTGTGTATCATGTCATGTAGTAAACTAGTGGCAACCCTTTGATAGGTTGCCCCTGTATTCTTTAGACCGAATAGCATCACACGATAACAATAGGTGCCCCAGGGCGTGGTGAATGTCGTCTTTTCTCTATCTTCGGGACCCATCAGAATCTGGTTGTACCCAAAAAAAACGTCGATGAATGATAGCAAAGCATGCCCCGTTGTACTATCCACCAAGACATCGATGTGTGGCAACGAAAAATCATCTTTTGGGTTAGCCTTGTTGAGATCCCAAAAATCTATGCAGACCCGGATACGACTGTCCTTCTTTAAAATTGGCTATATATTGGCTACCCACTTTGGATACTCAGTTACCATCAAGAATCCAGCGTTGATTTATTTGGCAACTTCTTCTTTGATTTTCATAGCCCGTTCTGGCCGGATGCATCTTAATTTTTGTTTGACCGGTTTAGCATCGGGGAATAGAGGGATATGGTGCTGGACGATGTCAAGATTAATTCTGGAGATATCCTCATAAGACCATGCAAACACATCTTTGAATTCTTTTAATAAAATTATTAATTGTTCTTATTCAGCTAAGGATAAAGAAGAACCAATTTGAACATTTTACAGATTATTTTCATTATCCAAATTTATTAACAAAGTTTCTTCAATTATTGGTTGGGCACACATTTCTTCTTCTCTTTTTATTAAAAGTTTAATTTTTTCGGGGATATCCCCGTTGAATTCAAAATCGTCAGAAAGCATATGAAATAAACCAAACAAAACAGAGTAACCAAAAATTTCGTTCATTTTATTAGAAATAACGGGAATTACAAACTCAATAGCAAAAGGGTCACCAATACCCACTTTTTTAGGCACTTGACGGTGATATGAAGCGGCTTGCTGTGACTTTTTCCTTCAGCGGGCAAATTCTTATTAGAAAAGAAAATGACTTTCTGTTCAGTGACTGGCAAGATAAGCCCAACAAGCTGCTCGGGGGTTGCATCTATCGGAACAGTGGCCTTATTCAAAACTTTCAAAATAGCTTGCCTGTGCTTATGCGACGCCATCAACAAGCCCCAGATACTGATGTTAGCCTGCGTCTTTTTCAGTTGTCTTAGTACAGTATCATTCTCCTCCTCTTGCTCTGTCTCTTTCCCTTTTCCACTTGGCTATCCCCTCTCTAGCTGAGTTGCCTTAAAATGTCGTCCACTTCTAGTTAGGTGTTTCACGCCATCGTTGGGGTCCTATAACCTTGGCATCATATTATCAGTCTGTCTTACTTCGTGTAGAGGGCTTTCAAATGCCCACAAGTCATTTAAGTTACCAATGGCTGCCCTTTCCCTTCTTTCCTCGTCATCTTCAATAGCCCATGTATTATCGATTCCCTCATAAATGTCCTCTTTAATAAAATTCACTCGCTGTTCCCGAGCGGCCCAAAAATTAATCCACTCAGCCCCATCAGATTTTAACACAATCCTTACCAGCCAATAGGATTGCATGTTATCAACGTGTACAGATCCTCAAAAAGTTGGGAAATGGTGATTCCATCGAGTACATAGCCAAACCCATAAGGTCGAGTCGGGTAATCTAATGGCCAGTCATCCTCTTCATTGTGTTCCTCCTCTTGTTGGTAGGTTTGGATCATTGGTCGATACCATTCCTAGGCATCATCATTCTATTCTTCCATCCTGTCACGACTACCTCTAATTATCATGAATGAACATACTGTTTGGTTCTCAGTTATTGAAACATGAGGGTAGGGTAGGTATGCTGAGCAGATGTGCTGACTCAGGTCCTCTAATTCTCCCAGAGATATGTAATTTATCCCAGCCTGCTTAGTATGATTCGGCAGTGGGTTAGTAGTAACATTTGGTTTTGGGGTGACGGATGGTGGTTGGGATCACCTTGTTATTAATGAGGTTTTGGATCTCGTGCCAGAATCTCAAACATTTGTTAGTTAGGTGCCCGTGGCCCTGGTGAAAGGCGTAGTATTGGGAAGCGTTGAACCTTGGCGGAAGGGGATCGGGTACTGACATGGGGTCTAATGGTTTGAGGAGCCCTTTCTCGACGAGTCGATTCAGGGCGGTGGACAAGGAAATGTTGAGGGGGGTGAAGACCCTCCTCGGCTTTTGTGGCTGTTGACCGTGATTTGACTGTTGAAGGTTGTTCGTTGGATGGGTGGAAAGATAAGGATTCAAAAGGTTCACCTCGCCTGAGCGAGCAGCGGGTTGATTTTGGTTGGTTGTGGGGAAGGTCCTTCTCGGTGGTTTCTGACTGGGTTCTGCTTTCTCGATGTCACTAGATTGGATAGCATCCTCAATTTGCACCACCACGTTGAACAGCTATTCGAAGGTAGAAAGTGGTTGCGTGATGAGGTAGCGTTTTAACGGAGACTGCAAATTCTTAACCACAATTCTCACATGCTCTTTTTCAGTTGGCCTGTTTGTCATTTTTGTAGCTTTGCCCCTCTAACGGGTCAGAAAGTCGACAAAAGATTCCCGATTCTCTTGTCGGGTTGTTTCAAGCTCTCGAGTAGTGACGTCTAGCTGAACATTGTAGCTGTACTGACTGATGAAGGCAGTGCCTATATCCTTCCATGTCCTAGTTTTGGCCACTTCTAGAGAAAGGAACCATCTTTGCGACCGATGAAACAACTGGGCCTTAAGTTGATCATCAATTCCCATGGGAGATAAGGTCCCAACATACATTCTCAGATGGATACGAGGATCCCCAGTACCGTTAAACTTTTCTATTTCTGGCATCTTGATCTTCTCGGGTAACTTTGCATCTGGGAACAAGCATAAACCACCTACGTCCAGCATATATTCCTCAACTCCTTTGGCTTTTCTCAACACCTTTTCCATTTGGTCAATCTTTTCGGCCAGTGCAGATTCTCTAGACTGAGCGGAGTTTTCGTCTTCTACCGCAATCGGGCAGGGAACCCGAGGTGGAACAGCAACTTGTGGTATCTCCTGTCCTTGGTTGCCATCCAAAAAATCTTCGCTGTTCTCATTTGTATTGTCTGGCTGTCCATTTACATTAGGCATACGGGCCTGAATTGCTTGTATCTGCGCCTGGCATTGGTTTTGAGCCTGGGCCTGTTGCTCTACGGCCCACTGTATCTTGGTAATAGCCCTCATCAGTGCTGTCAGATTAATTTCGTTCTTTATCATGCCTGTCGACTGTTCTGGCCGTTTAGATATTCTGCAAAGGCTTCCTAATTCTGATCTTACCCAAACTCGTGTCAACTGTACTCTTTTTGGATCAATGGTAACCCACAGAAAAACCTAGATCGTAAAAAGAATAATAACCAGTATCAGGCACTTTCTGGGCAAACATTCTGACGACAGATAGCAGATATCTCAGATTCCCAACATAGCTAAAACTGAAATAATGCCCCTGTCAGGGAAATGCCGGCAGCATAACAACTAAACTTCTAAAAACCCAGGATGAGAGTTAATGAGATGGATTAACCAAATTCTAGAGGAAAGGTTTTGTCTAAGCAGACGGCGTTCCTGCAAGGAGACTATTCTAATTCTCAAGGGGATGGTTTGACCTATGATTCTTAAAGAAAAACTATCAACATAACGGTAGAAAAATAAAACTTTCTCACATAGGTCGAAAGAAAAGGATTCAAAGAAAGCAAGCCTAGACAAAACGGGGTATAGAATTAGCAAGCCGAGAGGAACCCGAAAGGGGGAGAAACTACCTTAGAGATGTTAAAACAAAACACGGACATGACCCCAGGAAGAAAACTATAGTGTGAAAAATTGATCAGGGTGAAGATTGAAATCGGGGTAAGAACCCGAAGGCGAAAAACTAATCTAATCAAAGGATAATAGAGAATCCGGGCCAAACCCGGGGAAAGAACTAATCTAATCCGAACAAACAATCCTAACAATATACAGTTAAAACATACGATAAAGAAAAACACATAATCCTACTAGGGTTAGCAGCACTTAATTTGGGAGTTCTAAGTTCACTATATGCAAAAGCCGGCTTTGGTCAATTGAAAAGAGTACCTTCTGAATAGAGCCGGGATATACCTTCCATGAAGAACATGGTCAAACAGTACGCCTGAACTCTTTTACTGCACCTATGATAGTGTACAGTCAGTAAGGATTGCTCGTCTTCCCAACAATCCTCGAAACGGATTAACGTTCAGGGTATCGGGTTGACTAGGCATGGGGGTTTGACGAACAATGCTCATACATGCGAAAATGCATATGAGAGATATATATTATAAGAACCTATGACGTTTTCAAGTCTAACCCGCTTATTTGCTTTTATAAACCAGTCCCCAGTGGAGTCGCCAGAAAATACTGTGGCGTTTGAGATTTAGGGGTCAAAAATAAGAAAAGTCAAAAATATTTTGAAAAATATTTTAAACACGTTAAAAACTAAATTTCGAAAAACCTCTTTTATTAAAAATGGAGTCGTCACTTAGTTTTTGAGAAAAACTAAAAAAAACCAAAATAGCCACTGATCTTTGAAATGTAAACCAGAGAAAAACAGGGTTCGCGAGCTAAGATATGAATCAGAAAAGGTGTTAGGCACCCTGTCCGCCCAATCATAAGGTTGGCCTCTACTAATTATCATTGGTTCTTTAATATAATTTTTCAAATGCATGCAAATAAAGAAAATGGAGATAAAGAGAGAATATTCAAAATCAAGTATAAAAAATACATAAAATATGTACATAACACTCCAAAATAAATAGGTGTCAAAAGAAAATTTTCAAGTCCTATGGCATGCAATTTCTATCTAGAGGATTACATGAAACACATACCCACATGCAATAATGTTGAAACAATCTAAACTAGCATGATTTAGTTAAAAGAAAAAAATATGCATAAAAAATATGAGGAGGAGGCACGGGCTGCTGCTGAGGCACAGGCAGCTGCAAATGCTGCTGCCGAGGCTGCGATAGTAGACTTTTTAGATCCGGACGCTGGAGAGGGTGATCCAGCACCTTTTGACCCACATACTTACGATCCGGTTCCTCATTGCATTGTATACCACATGATGAGATGCTACGAACCTCTGTTGACGCGGTTGTTGCTGACGTTCTTTTTCGGGGCCTGACCACCATATCTCTTGTCAGCGACCCTCGGTAGGTACCCTATTCTTACTGTTTTAGATACCAAAGCATGATTTATCAAATGTAGATGCATGCCTAAGATTCCCTAAATGATGATGATGATGATAATAATGTGTTTTGATATAATGATGAATTTTGACGATGGTGTGATGTTGATATCTTCGTTTAGGGACCTTTGTAATGAAAATTAAAATAGTATGGACACTAGAATTTTGATCAAATAATTAAAAAATATAATTATTTTAGTGAAAATCATAAAAACTAAGGAGATAAATTTTTATTTTTGTTTTTGGGATATAACAACTAAAGGCGTAATTTTTATCAAAAGTATTTTTGTCAAAACTTTTTAGACAATTTTTCAAAAGTCATACAAAAATTTAGGGAAGAAAATTTTAGAAAATCTTAGAAAAATTTTTAGGAAGAAATTTGAAAAATCCTAGAAAATTTTGAAGAAGAACTTTTTATTTCTAAAAAAAAAAATTTTAGAAAATCTTAGAAAAATTTTTAGGAAAATTCGGAAAATTTTTTGAAAAATCCTAGAAAATTTTGAAGAAGAACTATTAAAAAAAAATTTAGAAAATCTTAGAAAAATTTTTAAAAAAATTCGAAAAAATTTCTGAAAAATCCTAGAAAATTTTGAAAAAGAACTTTTAAAAAAACTTTAGAAAATCTTAGGAAAATTTTAGAAAACTCTAAAAACTTCAAAAAAATCTTAGAAGTCTTTCAGAAAATCTTAGGGAAATTTTAGAAAACTTCTAGAATTTTTTTTTCAAGAAATTTTTTTGAAAATTTTGAAAATTTTTTAGAAAATCCTAGAAAATTTTTAGAAACAAAAATTTTTTTAAAAACAATTCTATAAATTTTGAAGAAGTTTAAGGATGTTAGAAAATTTTTAGAAACAAATTGAATTTTTTTTTATAAAATTCTAGAAATTTTGCAAAAAATTTTAGGAAAATTGTTAGCAAATCCCTTTTTTTATAGAAAAATTTTACAAAATTCAGGAAAATTGTAGAAACTTGGGGCAAATTTTTAGAAGAATTCTAGAAAAATCTTAGAAAATTCTAAAAAAAATTTAGAAAATCTTAGACAATTGAGGAAATTTTTAAAAAATTATAGAAATTGAATAACAATTTTGAGATAATTCTAGAAATTTTAAGAAAATCTTAAACAATGAGAAACAAATTTGAGATAATTATTAAAAAAAATTATGAAAATCTTAAAAATTAAAAAAAATTAGGACAAAATAGGCAAAATACCAACATTAAAGGGAAAGATTTTCATTACTTTCTTCTTCTTTTTTTTTGATTATTTTTGTTGTTTTATTTTATTTTTATTTTAATACAAAAGATAAAGAGATCCTAGCGTACCAGGGCTCAGGGTTCCTAGTCTTTTTTTAGGGTTTGAAAGAACCGGAGGGTCGTCACATACACACGAACTTAGGATTTAGGGAATTTTCCTGATTTATCAGGGCTTGAGAGAATCGAAGGGTCGTCACATACACACGATCCTAGAGTTAGGGTGCCTAGTCTTTTTCTAGGACTTCTGAATGAACCGAAAAGTCGTCACATAAACACGAACCTAGGGTTAGGGTGCCTAGTCTTTTTTTAGGACTTTTAAAAGAACCGAAAGGTCGTCACATAAACACGAACCTAGGGTTATGGTGCCTAGTATTTTTGTAGGACTTTTTTGAAAGAACCGAAAGGTCGTTGCATACACACGAACCTAGGGTTATGGTGCCTAGTATATTTGTAGGACTTTTTTGAAAGAACCGAAAGGTCGTCGTATACACACGAACCTAGGGTTAGGGTGCCTACTCTTTTTCTAGGACTTTTGAAAGAATCGAAGGGTCGTCACATACACATGAACCTATGGTTATGGTGCCTAGTCTTTTCCTAGGACTTTTGAAAAAACTGAATGGTCCTCACATACACACGATCCTAGAGTTAGGGTGCCTAGTCTTTTTCTAGGACTTTTGAAAGAATCGAAAGGTCTTCACTTACACACGAACCTAGGGTTATGGTGCCTAATCTTTTTGTAGGACTTTTTTGAAAGAATCGAAGGGTCGTCACTTACACACGAACCTAGGATATGAGAATTTTCCTGATTTATCAGGGCTTGAAAGAACCGGAGGATCGTCACATACACACGAACCTAGGGTTTTCTTTCAGGCCTTTACTGCACTTTACTTATTTGATCTATATTTTTTTTTATATATCTTCTGCTTGTTTTCTTCTTTTCAGGATGGCCGCTATGTTAGAGGTTTCCGAGGTTCTGCCTCCGGAGAGGTATTTGAGTGATATGACGCCCTCCCTGCTCCTAATCGGGCCATTATTGATGCCTCCGACTTTGCTCGATTCATACCCCTGCTGGGTAGAACGAGCAATGACCGGGTCTGGCTGATGGCTTTGGCTGAGTAGTGTTGGGATACCACCAATACCTTCTATTTTACCACCTTTGAGGCTACCTTGACGCCTCTTGACTTCGCACTGATCACCGATATACGGGTTGGAGGAGCGCCCATTCCATTTGATCCCACGATCGGTCGTTCTACTGATTCGCTGATGTATTTTCTCGAACCCGTTCCCACTCAGATGGACAGAAACCGGGTTAATTATACTTGGTTCTTCGAGCATTTTTGCCACTTTCACTGCTTTGAGCCCCGCCACTTCGAGTGGGTCGCCCGGGGCTTTTTGATGTATATGTTTGGTACTTCCTTATTTTCGAATAAGGAGAATACCATTCATCTACATTACCTTGGCGCCCTTGCTCGTTTGGACTGGGTTGCCTCATTCGACTGGGGAGGAGCTGCTCTGGCCACCCTTTACGGATTCATGCGGACGCTGACCCGGTTCCCTCAGGAGTTCAGCATTGGGGGATACTGGAGGATTTGGGAGGTATGATTTAGTTTATGTATTCTTCCATTTATTTCCATTCTCCTGTTATCTATTATTTACTGATTTACGCATTATTTATTGTAGCTGTGGACTTACGAGTTTCTCGGGCTTCATGTCCAGACGAATTTCGCAGCAGACCTTCTGGTTATTCCCCGAGCAGCCCGGTAGTCCCGTGGGCTAAAGGGAAAGAAGGCTGGAGGGAAGGACATAGATCGCTTTCGGGTTTCACTAGACCGGCTCACCCCGACCAGGTATCATTTTACTGTATCTACCGCATTGCATCTTATTCATGGCTGTTCACTGCACTGTATGCTTTTATTCTTCACACTGATCACTGTATTCTATACACCGGTCATCATACTGTATGCACTGCTTACTGTTATCTGTTTGCACTATTCTTTGAATTACTACAGGTTCACTGGGATGTCTGGCGAGGAGTTGAGGATCGGACTGACGCATATCTGATGCGCAGCAGGGATATCGCCTCTAGGAGGATCCTACTGGAGGGCCCATTTGGTAGGGAGTATTATCTCGGCAAGCGAGTGGTCCGTCAGTTGCTCGGCCTTGATCACTTCAGGATACCGGTGGTTCCTCCAGCCTGCATGCACCGGACTAATCATTTTGGCTGCGTCGACTTGCTGCTGGAGACGGTGGGGACTCCCGTGTTAGAGCTACTGGTGGCGGAGGGGGATTACATAGCCTGGGCACGGGCACACCTGATGGGCCCCCTAGGTCCTGGCCCAACTGGTCCTAGCGGTAGAATGAGTGGGATGAAGCTCGTCGGACACAACCGGCGACCACGACGACCATATCTGCAACATTCAGTGCCATAGTTCCACCGTTGCAGATCAAAGGAAGCTCGAGTTATGCGTGAACACAACAAATTGTTGCAGATCTGTGAAGGATGTTGCAGATCTGTGAGTTTGACCAACGAACACAACACATGAATTAAGGATGTTGCAGATCTGTGAAGGTGCAAAAACGAATCGTTCCTCTTCTAGTCGAATCGTTTCGATTCGCATATGAATCGGTAAAATATCCGCTACACACCGATACGTGTCGCGTACCGATCGAGTTATGCGCGAAAATCGTTCTCACCGAGATATCGGTCCATATCCGACTCGGCCTTCATATTTTTCGCTGCGTAGCGGCCAGTTCGCTACGAACCGGCCAATATTCAAAATGCTGCTTAGAACGCCTTCCACTTGGCTAGGGGCTTCCTCACTTGGCTAGGGGCTTTCTCAGTTTAATTTATTTATTAAAATTTGGTTTTATTTGCAAAATTATTTATTTATTTTACAACTATTATTATTATTTTTATATATACAAAAATATTAGGCAAAGCTCTTCTTTTAAATAAAATTTTAAATCTTGTTTATAAAATTCTGTATTTCTATTAAATTTTAATTTTTATACTATACCAAGATAAGATAAAAACACATGTTTAATTTTAAAGTCCATTTTCTTCCTAATATGTAAAAATATAAATATTTTGCGGTAACCTTCAAAATTTTACTATTACTATAACTTTTACAAAATATTTTAGTTTAAAATAATTGAAAGGTTTTATTTTAAAATAATCAAAAAGCTAAAAAAATGAAAAGCAAGCAACAAACAAGGCATACCATACGTCATACAGTAGCATTTCCGACCACAATCGTAGCAGCAGTAGCAGGGGGTTGGAAAGTTTGAGGTTCGGTTTCTCCGCTAACCTTTGGCAGCTCCGTTTGGGCAATTCGGATGTTGGTTTCGACTGCCGTTCATGGTTATGCGCAGATGGCCATGAGGTAAATCTACCTAAACTTACGGCGGTCGAAATGGAGGCTTGAGGTGACGAGTGTGGTTGTCCAAATTAGGGGGAAAACTATATTTTTTAACAAAATTTTAAAATTATAATTTTTTAATTCGGGTTCGATGGAACAATTTTCTGGCGATCGAATCCATTCATTAGCGGCGTTAAGACGTCAAAAGATTGTTTCAGAGGGTATCGGGTAGGGGTGGCGGTGGCAGTGAGTGGTGGCAGTGGCGGTGCAAGATGGTGGTGAACAATTTAGTGTATGTGTGATGGTGGTGACTATCGGGGTTGCATAGGGGGTTCCGGGGTGCACCGGAGGAGCCGGTGGTGGTCATCGGTAGCCTACGGTGGTGGTGGTGGTGGTGGTGGCTGTTCAGAAGCAAAACAAAGAAGAGAGGGAGAGAGATATAATGAGGTCGAGAGAGAGAGGGAGAGAGAGAAACACACCATGGGAGAGTGGGAGAGGGAGGGAGAGCGCGGCGGCTGGCGGTCGCACGAGGCGGCGTCGGCGACGGTGGACGGCGGGGCCGAAGGTGGCCGGTAGCGTGGGGTGAGGCGTCGGGGGAGGGGGGTCGGGTGCGGCGCTCACTGGTTCTCTTCCCTCTCTCTTTATTATTATTTTTTTTTTCTAACTCTCTCTCTCACACAAACCTCTTGGGGCAAATAAGTACTGAGCAACGCTAATACACGTGTAAATATATACTGAAGGCACCGAAGGCAACGAGGCTCAGGTTAATAAAATTGATGGTTCATGTTAATTGCCACCGGCTACACTCACAATGAAACCTACCGGTTATATATTATTATTCTCACATTAATTTTGTATTATAAATAATTAAATATTATTATTATTTTTTAAAATAATTAAATATCGTTATTTTCCGTTAATTGGTTTTTAAAACTACCCTTATATATATATATTATTTCTCATATTACTTTGCATGATAATTAAATAAATATTATTATTATCATTATTCAGTATATATATATATAGTATTATTAAATGAGTATAATGAAATATTATGATTTTCGTATTTAATTTGTAATAGTCGTAATCAAAAATTTATTGTGTAATTATTATTATAATTACTATTATTATTATTATTATCATTTATTTATATGTTTAATTATGTTATTATTTTTTTAAGGTATTACACTATAAATAATAGCAGTGACTTAGATGGAGATGATACTATTATTTATAACTAAATACTAACCACCAGTTAATTCCGAATCAATTGCTTTGCAATGAAATCTTCAGATGGATAAGTGATTCAATTAACGATTGTCTAGAATTATCTCAAAATGAGATTTGTACCGGTGATTTCTGTAATTAATTTTTTTCGATTGGAAAGAATGCCTAAATGCCAACATGCAAAAGTAATTAGATCACCTACGAACTAGTGATAGAGATCGCGAAATTTATATGCGAATAAATTTCTTTTTCTACTTAGTTTTTAAAATATTTTGAGATTTGTAAAAAATATTTAATTAAAATAAACTTATTAATTTTAAAAAATCACACGTTTCAAAAGATTTCAATTTTTTCAAACCATCTTTTCGTATTTAATGCGTATCAAATAAAATGTTCTAAATTTTAATTATTTAAAAATTAAATTTAAATAAAAACACAAGAATTTAATTGTATTATATAGTTATACATTTAAAAAAAAATAATTTATTAAAATTAAATTTATTTTTAGTTAATTTAAAATTTAAAATTAATTTTCACGTTTATTTTAGATTTCGATTTTCATAAAAAAATATCTTTAAACGTGTTATTTTATAACAAATAAAATCCTATAATTTTCTTTAAAAAACTAATTTAATTAAAGAATATTTTATTTTATTTTTTGTTATAAAAAAATAAAAAATAAATTAACCGAAATAATTAAACATACATCCACACACTTAAATAGAATAAATAAATAAAAACAAAAAAAAAAACATCTCAATTTTATGGAAAAACATTATCCCCTTTGAAACACCTGTTTATCAAGTAATTCTGTCAAAAATTGAATTCTAGACTTTTGCTGTCAGTACAATTTTAAAGCCTCATCTGACTGAAACTGAGCCACTAAATTTGCAAGGCGCACGGATCATCACCGCCGCTGCTATCCGCGATCACCGCCGCCGTCTCCCACAGCTAGCGCCGGCATCCGCGCGCCCCTAAATCTTATAGTGGTTTTAAGCTTACGGTTTTGATAAAAAAAATAATAATTCCCAAGCATTATCTCCCAAGCAATAATTCCCAATTACAATCATGCGCCGCCAGGGGTTTGTTTGACCGCCTGCATTGTTTATTCGGCATGACAATTTTCCATTTGCGACTCATAATTACATCCATGATTCATAGAATTCTTGTTTGGCTTGAATTATGCATTTACTCTGACGACCAGTATTTAAATAAAAATAACAATAAATAATAATTAATTTATCTAAAATATAATTTCTAACAAATTTTTATATATATAAAAAACAATTTGAGCCCCAAAACTACATCTATTAAATTTGTTTTGATAATCGAGAGTTAGAGATAATAATTTATTATCTAGTTAGAAAATTTTCATATAAATTTTGATTTCACGATAATATGTAAAATAACATTAGAAATTTATTTCGAATTTTTAAAAATTTTTCAAAACTAAAATTTACAGCTATTAAAAATATCAATAAACGATAAATCGCGATAAAATAAATCATATGGATAGAAAATTTTAGTATGAATTATAGACACTCTAATTTGACCAAGTTGAATTTTAGGCACCCACCTCAAATGTGTTCCGATGACGAAAAAATGAGAAACAAGCTCGGAGATCCTCATAAGCTAGCGAAAATGCAAAAAAACTACCAAACAGCCCAAGTTGTGACCTTCATTTCTAACGGCCGCCACAACTTGAATTTCACCGCCACATTTTGATCTTAGCCGCTACTTTTTGTAAAACAGCTGTGACATTTTGATTCTAACCGCAACATTTGGCTGCCATAAATGTAACGGCCTGTCCTATAAAAAGCAAAAAAATAACGGCCGTTACTATTACCACTTTTGGGATAGGTGGCAGCATCCCAGAGAGGGTCTGCCTTGCCCATTTTGCTTATAAATAGACGTCGTTTTCAAGCCAAAACAAGAGAGCAGTTTCATAACACCCTTACTCTGCCAAAATTTATTCTCACCCAATATCCTACACTTTCCAAGCCATTTTTGTGTTCTTACTTGCCTTGGAGTAGTACCCGGAGTTCGTATTGGATAAGAGGCATCCCATCTTCATCCTGAGGGACCATTCGAGGTGGTTATACACACGCGGTAAGCATAGGAACCACGACTTTTCTCTAAACCCTCATTTTTTTTCCTCCGAGGGTGCCGTGGGTGAGGTTTCCTTCGTTTTATTGATTATTTAGCATCTATTTCAATACAAGTATTGTTTATTCTAGTTTTTCTCCTTACTAACAGTGTTCTAGTAACTTTTTGTCTCTACATTCGTTATTGTTTTCGATCTATTTCGAAACTCACAAGCACACTAAGCACACTTGAAGTTTTCTGAGGTTCACAGAATCTCACGACCATGACCTTGTAATGACACGGCCATGTATTTCTTAAACCAATAATAATAGCTGTGAGGAGTATATCCTAGCCACCATCTTTTTGATCAGACATAGTTCCGGCTGTGAGGTTTTATATCGAGCAGTTATTTCTAAACCTATACAAGGCACGACCGTGTAGTTCATTTACCCAGGCCGCGACATTCCTTATAGGATAAAGATGCAAGAAAAGCGCTTTCAAAACCTTCTCTTGTTTATCCATGTTAAGCTCCATTTTCTTTTGTACTTTTCTGTTTTGTTTCTTCCCTTCTACAACTTAGCTTGTTCTTTTAATGGCTGATAAACAATGGATCTAGCTCAAAATAGATGAGTTATGGTCTTCGTATTTCGTGCTTTCATTTGTTATGTATTCTGTTAACCTATTGTTGGAGAGGGAGCCGCGCAGTGGAAAAAAGATTTATGAATCGACGTCATGACTGTAAAAAACGACGTATGCGATTTTCATGAAAAACGAAAACTATATAGATTTCAATAGTTTAATACTTTTATGAAATTTGTCGAAAGATTTCAAGAAGTCCTGAATACGTTGAAGATGACCTTGCAACATTCTCACGTATATC
Organism: Heliamphora exappendiculata; assembly: GCA_034768845.1. NCBI lineage: Eukaryota > Viridiplantae > Streptophyta > Magnoliopsida > Ericales > Sarraceniaceae > Heliamphora > Heliamphora exappendiculata. The sequence continues at coordinate 1,001 of JAOTRH010451994.1, read as the reverse complement.
CCGGACACACTACGACGATCACGATGTATGGGCACCGATTCTGATCGAAGTGTTCTTCTTCATTTTGGTTTTTTCTCTCACAATAATCTCCAAAAAAGGCAAAATAAATTGCCAAAGAGGAGAAGGGGCGGCAGCTTTGTGGGAGAATTAGGGTTAGGATTTTATCAAAGGAGCCTCCTTTTTAATATATATCCATATATCAAAAAGATATTAAGTATATATTCTCTCCTTCCTAAAAGGATATGAAGATATATACTTAATATAAATAATAAAACCCACCATCTCCTAGGGCCGGCCACTTAGGGAGTAATCCCTAGGTGTGCCAAAAACTAAAATTGTCCCTCACTAATTTAATTTAATTCTCAAATGTCCCAGGTGGAAATACCGGCATTCAAATTAAATTAAATAATTATCAAAACCAACAAGAAAAAATATCCGTGCGTATAATGGGTTACGTGAGGGATCACGAGAAAGTATAGGACGAGGGCTAACCGTACGAGAAAATCGGATATCCCTAACTCTGTCCTCGAGCTAGATCCTTTCCTGTACGAAGCAGAACTTATTCCACTAAAGTTCCTTACTGAACTCCCGGCCCTAACTCAAATTATGTCTTGAGTTTTCAATTATCAAATTCACTAAATTCTCCACACGTTCAAGATATGAATTCCCGATAAATAAATTAGGTTACTGACAACCTGATTTAATTATCATTTTCTCCTTGCAACTGCACCGCTTATCCTTTTGATATGTCGAATCCGAAGATCCACTGTACAGATTTAGTATAATCAAACCTATAAGCAAAACACACGAGAAAAACTCCTTAACCTAAATCGGACGTGGTTTTCGTCAGCTGATTATCAATCATCGGACAAATAATGCTAGTACTCAACTCATCGGTATTGTTGATCTCATAGAAAAAATTTTAACCATTGACGACTCAAAGTACTGTACATCATCTGAACACAATTAATTAATCACTTCGGGATTAAGAATTCGTGCAA